>LPNX010196311.1:144470-200917 GCA_001517045.1 Pseudotsuga menziesii
TTATTATTATATATAAACTAATTTAATTTTAATTTTTAATTATTTTATGTTTTTTTTTCTTTACAAAAAACAAGGTATTATTAATTTAATTATGTTATTTAGTATTTTTATTTTATTTAAATTTATATTATTTTTAATGTTTATATTTTTATTTATATGTGTTTTATTTTCTAACCTTTTTAATTGTTTTGCAGTAAAAATAATTTGGAATAGAATCTAGAGTTTTTACATCCTCATACAAAAATGAATGCGTCCTTATGTAATGATTGAGTAAATAGAGAGAGAGGGTCAGCCCTTTCAATGGTCAACCCCTCTAAAAGCAAGCTAACTTAATGATATGAATAGAGAGGAGTGTGCAAACAAGCGATTTTTATGGTGAGTTTAGTAGCTTGAAACAACCACCTACCTCCCGTAAATGGAATATGTGCCAGGTCCCATTGCGCAAAAATAAAAATTAAGAAGAAGTCTTAGCTGTGACAACAACTGCCTTCGATTTCAAAGAAGATAAAATACACTGTGATTTAGACCTTTTTTTGTATCGGGCCGTCATAGTAAAAACCTGAAATGCATTCCATGGTTGTCATAGATGGGCTCGGCTAACTATAAAATGTTAGAAAACTATTGTCTCAACATTGGCAACGGTTGTGGAGTTATTTTCATAATTTCTGGAGATTATCAGTCTTTTGACAAACCACGTATTTATATTCAAGCCTGTAGAATTCTGAATATATGTTGATCCTATGAGCTGATATAAACAGTTGTCTATATATTCAACTAAATCACCCGCGCATATATTCAAGCATATAGTCCTGCATAATGAATCGACTATATGCGCCGATGCTAAATTAAACATATAGTCTTTACTTAGGCAATCTTCAAATAGATATACATTAATTATGAAAATAAATAACCATTTCTACATATGCATTACACAATATTCATTCTTTTAAAACAAAACAAATAATTCCTTAAAACTATATAAGTTAATCTAAAATAAAACAAATACTAATAACTAATCGTAAAATGAATATATACAAGCAATGATCTCATCTAACTCGTGACATTCTTTAACCCTTTGTCGAAATGTAATTGTCCCAATAAACTTGACTTGACTAATAAAACACTTCCATGATATAATATATATGCAAAAGAGAACATAATAATAAAATATAAAATACCTTCTATAACTCGTGCTCCTTTTGCAACTAAGTCGCAAAAGAATTTCTTTTGAAAAATGATGTGAGAACATTTTACTTACAATCCTAAAGCAAAAGGCATGGCATTTTTAACTTGCCACATTATATTGGGATCCCAAAATGAATTATTAAACCTTTCAAAACAAAAGAAACATTAAAGAAAAGTTTGACTTTCAATAAAATTTCAAATTATTATATCCACTAATCATTAATGCTTGGAATCCCAAAAATAAGTTTAAGCCTTGATTTGATATCCACGAGTCATATTAATGTCTGGAGTTAGATAAAAAGGTTTTTGCCTAATAACTATTATATCTATGAGTCATATTAAGCCTTCAATTATTATATCCACGAGTCAAATAAACTAATGTTTTTTTTAAATGTTTCTCTTATTTTTTTTAGACAATATTGGTTATATTATATAGGGGGTGGTGTAACCACCAAAAAAGGTTCCAGATTACAGAAGGTCGTCATGGTAGCGGCAGCTGAAAACCATCAAACTTAAAACCATGGGAGACATAGGTTCCCTTGAGGGAGTGGCAAAGGAAATTAAGCCAACAAAAAACGCCCTTGAAGAAATGGCAACATGAACAGTCTGAGACCTTATACCATTTTTAACAAAGTAACAAACTAAGAACTACCATAACGCAGAGTACATAGAACTATAACTATGGAAAGAAACTGAGAGGCATGTACATGCAAGACGGTGGACCAGAGTACTCAGATGATTTCTATCCATCCGAGCTGGAGGACAGTCCATTACCGGACGCTTCATGTTTGACAAGTTTGAGAGCAAGCTTGTTCACCTTTATTTCTAGCTTGACTATCTTCCTGGTGAGTGAATTTTCAGTCCGCTTTACCTTCCACTTGAATTTCTTGCATAGGAAGACCAAATCCTTGTTTATGTGTTCCAATATCCTTCCACCTTCATAATCGATAGCATTCACCTGGGACTGCAACTATTTGAGTTCTTGTTTCAATTCTATCACCTTCGTGTCCAATGGATTTGGGATGACAGGCGCAACCATGAATGAGGACCCCACTTCCATCCTAAATATCAGCAAACTCTGGGTAGTGAGTCAAGAAGATCTTGGAGATAGCCAAACAGAGACGCATCCTCAGTGCTTCCGTTCTTAGCATTCCATCCTTTTAAAACCTTGAGGCCCAGGGGGCTTGGCATCATCTCAAAATCTAGCTCGCGAGAAATCATGAAACTACTCTGATCTAGATTCGACACGAATCATCTCACCTTCCCACCTGATATCATCCAAGTTTCAAATGTGTGGATAGTAAATGCAACCATGATAACATTCGATGCACCCATCTTCGACAGGACTCCTGTTGAACTCGCCTCAGGCGAGAAACCCAAATCCATGAAAACCATTAAAATGAATGTATCCCCTGATGTTAAACAATGATTATGCCTCAGGTCACTTGTCTTGCAAATGTTTAAGATATGGGACGGAGCTGTGAAGAGGTCACTGTCTTCGCACCGGACAAAGAGACAGTCTAAGCCAAGCTTTAAACCAACCTTTGCATGGCCACGTGAAAGGCATGCACCACCTGTCCTTGCAATCCTCCAGCACGCGCCATTCTGACGAACTGGGGCCCACATAGAGGGAGCCCAAAAAAATCCCCTGAGCCTATGTGGGTGGGAAAAAGAACCTTGATTATTGAAAATAAGCTCCCCATGGCAAAGGGAGGTGCCTTTGTTAGCTTCATGATCAGCATTGGAGTTGCTTTCCCTCAACATATGGTAAAAGTCAATTTTTTCGAAAGAGGAGGTTTGCGCCACGATCTTGTGAATAAGATTCCTCAGAGCCATATTATTGGGCATGAGGTTTTCAGCTAGAGATCATATAACAATTCTAGAGTCTCCAATAATAGTTAGCTTGGATATTCCCATTTCCTTGGCTATCCTCAGACCTTGCCATAAAGCCAAGGCTTCTGCCATATTGTTGGAGTCAATACCAAGCCCCCAGGTGAACTTAATATCCAGAGATCCAACCGGAGTGAAGAAAACTCCACCCCCCCTGTTGCCCCAAGATTTCCTTTGGAAGCTCCATCACTGAACAAAGATCTTCTATTGATGGAACAGATCCAGGAATTGAGTTTAGATTCATTCAACCTAATTTCCCAAGGTTTTTTTTATGAGCAGGAGGCACCGGGACAGGCTTGGGAGCAAGCATGTTGATCCAATCGTCAGAGAAGGGGCTATTACAAGGCTCGATCCAAATCTATGAGAGACATTCTACCAAAATACCAAGGAATTTAGCTTCCACCTGGTCAGCCCTTTCGGGCCTCTCTCTGAAGATACGGGAATTTATTTCCAACCATATTTTCCATATAATAATCTTGGGGAGCTCCATCCTTGCTTTGGCACTTTTTGAATTGAGACTGAAGGGGGCTTTGGAAGCCCAGTGGAGAAAGAGGTCATGGGGATTACCGGGGGGGAGCTCAGCTTGCTCGGGGAGGGAAGCTTTCCAAACGTTTTTGGAAAATTCACAGGAAATAAGAATGTGATCAGTGTTTTCTTCATGGTTGAGGAAAAGAGGACATCTCATGGGGCCCTCCCACCCTTTTTTTTGAAAATTGGCACCAATAAGAATTTTGTTGTGAAGGACCATCCAAGTGAAGAAGTCGATTTTAGGGAGACTTTTAACATCCCAGATACTCTTCCAGATAGCAAGGTTCTCAATATTCACAGTGCCTTCAAGGAGGTGGTAACTAGCTAATGTAGTATACTTACCTGATTTGTTGCCCCACCCTCTAGAGCATTTGACTGAGATGGATTCAGGGGATTTCCCTTTTAAATTTTGGAGGAGCTGCCTCTTAGTGCCTATCATTTGAGGAGGGCTAGGAATATTCCAATCCTTCCAAGAGACATCCTGGTTCCACTCTGAGATATCCCAAATTGTAGTGATGTTCCTGCTTAGCATATGAGCTTTTCGGTCCTCCATATCACGGGCCTGATCCAGTGGAGGGTCTCCCATGATCGAGTCCCCCCAAATCTTGATTTGTTTTCCATTCCCAGGGATCCAAGTTAACTTGGCTGTAAAGAAGGGGAAGGATTTTAGAAGAATAGGGAGGATGGCGGATCCTTTTTTGGAAACTGGAGGGTGATCCAGGCATCTAAGACAGCTGTTAGAGAAGTATTTTTTCTAGAGGGATGCTTTGCACCACAAGAGTTTTCCAAAGATGATGTTCTAGAGCAGTTTGGCTCCCAAAGATATATTTTGTAGAGCTAGTTTTCGGATGTGCAGTCCCCCATGGTGCCAAGGTTTGGATACTTTCTCCCAACTGACCAAGGGGAGCTTCTTTTCATTGTGCTTCCCTCCTTTCCAAAGGAAATTTTTGATAAGGGACTCAATACGATCAAGGATGCCTTTGGGAGCCAGAAGAATGGAGCTTTGATAGATCGGGATGCTAGAAAGGACTGACTTAATAAGCACGAATTTCCCGGCTAGATTCAACCAAGTAGCTCCCCAGGTGTTGATCCCATTTTTAATCTTATCAATGAGAGGGATCCAAGAGGCTGCTTTTGCAGTGCCTTTGAATATGGGGACCCCCAGGTATTTGAAATCAACCCATTGGGAGCTCCCTTTGATTCCAAGAATCCTACTGATGTCGGTGAGGTCTCTAGGGTTACAGTTCCAAGAGAGGATTTGGATTTTATAATAGTTAATGAGACTGCCAAAGGTGTCTTGGCATTTTTCAAGCTCTCTTTTGAATAACCTTGCAGAAGCCACACTGGCACCTCCAAGAAGGAGAATATCATCAGCAAACTGGGCATGGTTCACATCCTTTACCCCATGAGATATGCGAAGTCCAAGGAGCTCATTATTTTGTTGGCAGAGGTCAAGTTGGAAGCTGAGCATAGAAGCTTGGATAACATAGAGCATGGGAGATAGTGGGAAACCTTGGCAAATCCCACGAGAGGCTTGAAGATGTTTTGCAGCATGCCCGTATACTAGCAGGGAAATACAAGGGGATTTGATGCAGGCTTGGATCCATTTGACAAATGCAGGATCAAACCCGAACTAGAGCATGAACTGAGAGAGAAAATCATATTTCACTCTGTCAAATGCATTTACCAAGTCTATTTTTACATATTTCACTCTGTCACTTGATTTTATAGGCTCATTAGGTAAAGAATATACAGTTCCCTTATCTGGAATGGTATCCCTTGACATTTCATATACTAAATCTCCTTGTTCACCAAAGTCGTAAACACAAAACCACATTCCATTCGTCGCCTTCTCAACAAGATCCTTCTTATTATTCTTATACTTTTTCTTCTTTCTCTTCCCAGATTTCTTCTCATCTTTATTCGCATTCTCACTTTTATTTTCATCTTTCTTCTCACCTACGATGTTCTTCTCTCCAGTATTCTCCTCCAGAGCAGAATCAACAGCTTCATCTGTATCCATGTTTGTGGGTTCCTCAGGATTTTCAGAACTTTGTTCTTCCTTAACCTCCACCTCAGAAACATAGATCTCCTTCTCGACCTCGGCCTTGTCACTAGCTGTAGATTTTCCTTTGTTATTCCCCTTCGGCATAATGTAACAACTTAAAACTGGCCTGGTTGATCCGCTGATACAGAGTGGTTGTTCTTCAACCCTAATGCACACAAACCAACCAGAGAACCTGCGCAGCCGAACAACGAGGTCTCGGATTCTAATATTGACAGAGGACTGCAGATATACAAGGAAAAATAACTAGGAACATGAAGCTAATATATATGGCTCGAACAGAAAGACTAATAGAAAAGAAATCCCATGCAGTTCATACCTGCGGGTTCTATGTGTAGAGGGAATCTTGGGGAATGTTGACATTTTCAGTTTCCAACTGTGGAGCGAAAGAGGGGCGTAAAATTATCCAGATTATTTGGGATTTTCCCCTTACCTTTGCATTCATGATTGTATATGATGCAAAGATTGACTATGGGTGGAGGAAATGGAAAGATCCACCATTAAATTTGTGAATACACATGGCAAATTCGGTTAGGAAGTCATTTTCTTCATTGATCCACAATCTCGTAATTATTGGCAGTCTATTTGTTAGATTGAATGAGTTAATGAATTCAACTATTGATAGAACTGGCCATTATCCATCTATTTGTTCCCATTCTTGTTTTTCGGCGCAATTCATTGCCATGATGACAGCAAGAGTTAGTTTGGGATTTCTAGTTTCGACTAGCCTTTCCACTCGAGAGAAATCTTAAATGAAATATTCTCAAATATTCGGCTTGCATGATAAATCAAGGGCCAGTACAAGGAGAATGTTGGGTTTGGAAACAATACTTGGCCATCTAGAGTCTTCTCACTAATCTCCCTTATTGTTTCACTGTGCAGGTGCAAGTAATGGGGAAGGACGTAAGCGAGAAGAGATAGGGCCTCAAAGATCTCCCTGATATTTCCCATTATACTATCCATCTGGAAACTCAATCTCAAATAGCAATTTCCTACAACAAATTTTAGGTAAAGGAATCTAACCAGCCAATATACTTTAAAGTATAATCGGATTAACCTGATGGAGCCATAGTTGGTCCTCTCAAGTCCATACAAACCTTAATTGGTGAAATTGTCGATTTGATTTTCTATTGTTTTTGCAGTTTTTAACATGAAAGGTTGAAAGATACAATGCACAGGAAACTAGGGTTTAAGAAAGTATTTTTTAAGTTTTATTTTATTTCATTTTTAGTTTATTCGTTTTTTCTAAATTTTTGTAGGTTTCAACCTGTACAAATCGAAAGATAAACTGAAACAATAGGTGAAAGATAGACTGAAAGAATAGGCTAAATGATGGGTCGTTCGATTTTCCATTTCAATTTTTTTATTATATCTGTTATTTTATTATTATTATATATATATATATATTAAAATTTGTAGGTTTTGTTAATGTTGATTAAATATATCTATATAAGTTCATTATATATATTAAAAAATTATTATCTAGCTTGATTTTTAATATTTTAATTTTAATGTTTAATATTTAAATTTTAAAATGTTTTAATATAGTTAATTTAATAATATATCTATGTATGTCTACTATGTATATATTATTATATATTATTGGGCGTTATTAAAACTAGAAAACTAATATTAAAGAATGAATTGAAAACAAAGAAACAATATACATTTTTTTTTTTAATTACAATTTCTTTATATATTCTTTTTAAATTTTGTTTTAGAGTATTCCTAGATATAAACTAAGTATTTTAATTCCTAACAAAATTAAAAAGAAATAGTAATTTAAAAGTATTAGAAATACAAATTTTAACAAATAAAAACGTTAAAGAAAATTAAAGCATCCTACATGCTAATTTTAAATTGGAAATAAAACTAACCTACCTACTTTACTTTAATTGAAAATTAAAGATTTATTTACATAAAATGAAATTTTCAATGTAACCATCTATCTAACAAGAGTAAACAAAGATTAAGATTTAATTTTGAAAAACTAAATCTAGAATATGTTGTAATATGAAAAATTAAATCTAGAGTAAACAAAGATTAAGATTTAATTTTGAAAAACTAAATCTAGAGTAAACAAAGATTAAGATTTAATTTTGAAAAACTAAATCTAGAATATGTTGTAATATTAAAAATTAAATGCTGAAAATGAAAATTAATAAAATAAAAGTGAAAGAAAAACCAATCTAAACTAGTACTTACTTGAAAACATTGTTTGATGCAGCATTTGTTTGCAGGATATTCTTCAGGATGTTGATCACCCGAGATTCCTTCTTCCTCCCTTTCAATCTCTAGTTCGAATAGGTGCTCCTCATCTTATATGCATGATTCTTCAAATATCAATTCTTCTTTCACTTCAGGAGTAGTAGTAAATCTTTTAGCTGCTATCAAGATCTCCTTTTCTTGGGAAGAGGAGATCCCTGCATCTGCTAGGAGTTGAGAGAGTTGATCTAGACTTATGCTCATCCTAAAATCATTTGACTGAAATAAAATAAAGTACTAGAAAAAAACAAGTACATGTCAAGCACAAAAACAATAGCACAAAACGAGTGCAAAAACAGAAATAAAAACTTTGCACAAAAATCTGTACAAAACAAAGAATTAACAGATACAAAGTTAGAAGCAAGTTAGTATGAAATAAAGGCTAGCAAAAAAAAATGAAAGGAATCCAAACTTTACACTACAAAACTGTAAAAGAAAACTTGCATAAAAATAAACTCGCATTTGCAGAAAATAAAAGAATACTTTGCAAAAAAATAAACACACTTGCAGAAACAACAAGGCTTTGGGGTGACCGACTAAAGTGGATGTGTCTGGCTATTACACCATGGGAATTCCAGAAATTTTGTAGTGAAATTGTCCTTGTGTCTTACCATCCCCCCCCCTCCCCCCACCATTTCTATGTAAAAAAAACGAACTATCTATCGATCTAAACTCTGATCCCTTTTAGCACCTCCCCGGAAACGACGCCAACTTGTTGGTGCAAATATTAAACAAATTATAACAGATATTCAATGATTTAATTGTCAACCTGAAGAGAGCGTAAACTTGTGAGGTACAGACAAAATATATGCAGAGGCAGAGTATTGCTAACCTATTCTACGAGTGAAATTGAATCTAATGTATGGAAGTAAATCTAATTGCAGAAAACATGAAATTGCATAAATTAACTTGATAAAGAAATACTGAAATTGCATGAAATAAACTGATGTAAAGTAATTAACATTAACTTGTGAACTCATGATAAATATACACTAACAATTCATAAGAAATAAATCATGAAAATCTATATTAACATAAGAGAGTAAAAGGATGTGCATTAAGCATTATATTCATTACATAACAATCAAGAATCCACTCTATGACTAACTCTAGGCTATTCTCTACTTCCAAACCACTAGGGAGATCTCCAACCAAAATGAGGAGAGATACCTCCTATTTATACATGAATTCAATATAACTAATCATAATTACAGATACACTATTCTCTCAACTTATCCCTCAAAATCCTCAACAAATCCACTTTTTCTCAACTTATCCCTTCAAATCCTCCAACAAATATTGGATGAGATATTCTCTCCACATGTCCATGATCTTCTCCTTGAAATTAGCCCACATATTGAGGATGGAATTCGAATTTGAGGCTAGGTGGTCACTTTTTAGCTTGTTAAAGTCTTCAAATACACCTATAAGCATCACCAAACTCATCCAACTTTAAAGTATAATAAAAATATGTTATTTTTCTCAATAATTAACCACAAATTCATTCAAAATACTCAAAAATAAATGATTTGAAAAATGGTAATATAAACCCATATTTATTATGAAAGTGGTGAATATTAATGGTTTTATGGAAGGATACGATAGGAATAAGGTGACAAATGGTATAGGAAAGATGAATAAAATGTGGTCTTTTTATGGCTCAACATCGTTCTTGATAAAAAACATTTAAATATCCTCATTTATAGGAACTATAGATTTTGAAGGGATCATTAATACCTAATAAGAGAGGTAATTGGAGGGCCCTTTATCAAATATTGTATAGATTTTGAAGGGATCATTAAATATACCTAACAAGAAAAGTAATTGGAGTGCCCTTTATCAAATATTGTGTGTATAATATATGAATTTTTTCGCCATTAATTAAATGATTTATGTTGTCAAATTAATTTAATGTTTAGAATACTTTTAATATTATGTATAGAGTGTATATGGCTATTTACTAGCATTTTCACCAGGAGGCACAAAGGAATGTCGAGAGGGTAAAAATATTGAGTCTTTTCTGCAACAAACTCTTTGCAAGAGAGCTTTCCACATTCAGGTTTCCGAACCTACCTTTCTATAATTTGTGGGAACTAACTTCTTCCACAATTGCGAGTTGCATATTGCGGATGTGTACTTCAACTTTTGTTGAAAATCCATTCCGCATTTATCGTTCCACAAAGACCTTTCCACAAGTTTAAATGAAAATTGGATGAACAGATCCGACGATTAGAAGAAATCCCATAGAACATCTACGGTTGTAGAATGATCCACAAAGTTGCAGTGTGATGGGAATTTGATCGACAATCAAAATTTAACCCGCAAGAAATCGACGGTTCAGAAAAATTGCGGAGGTCCAAAAATGGGAAAGTGTGGTTTCACATTCCATAATTGGCAATCCGAAGATCAATGGTTGGGAAAGAGTCTACAAGAGATCGATGGCACGGGAGAAAGGTTGCACAAAGATATTTGCAGAAGCCAATTTCAAAAAGGTTGGCCACTTCCAGGAAAGAATATGGAAGAGATCAACGACGCAGAAGAAAAATTGCGGAAATAGATTTATGGAAGCCCATTTGGAAGAAATTTGGAAAACCTATAGTCTGCAATCCACAATCTGAACATCGATGGTCAGTAAAGGATTTTGCAAAGCAATCGATGGCTCACAAGAGTTACGGAAAGAGAATTGTGGAAGATGAATCTGATATAAGATTGACGATTAGAAGAAATATTGCAAGAGATCGATGGTGCGAAAGAAAATTTGCAGAAAGTGATTTGCGGAAGCTGATTTTGAAA
The DNA here is from genome assembly GCA_001517045.1 of Pseudotsuga menziesii. Taxonomy (NCBI): domain Eukaryota; kingdom Viridiplantae; phylum Streptophyta; class Pinopsida; order Pinales; family Pinaceae; genus Pseudotsuga; species Pseudotsuga menziesii. The sequence continues at coordinate 155,197 of LPNX010196311.1, forward strand.
AAGTTGGGAACATACGCAATCCACATTCTGCAATTCGTAATTCAAAGATTGACAATCGGGAAAGCACTCGCAAGAAATCAACAGCTCAGAGAGTTACAAAAAATTATTTGTCGAAAGATATATTTATGGAATCCCATTTCAAAAACATTAGAAGGCACATCCAGAATCCACAATCTGCAAGATCGACGGTCAGGAAAGACTCCACAAGAGATCGACAATGGATAAGAAAAATTACGGAAAGGAAATTGTGGAAGTAGTTTGAATAAATTTGGAAAACCCGCAATCCAAAATCCACATCTAAAATAAGATCGACGATCAGAAGAGAGTCCACATGAAATTGACCGCATGGAAGAAATCTTGTGGAAGCATTTTCAAAGAAATTTGGAAAAACCTCAATCAAGAATCCACATCTGATCTAAGATTGATGATCTGGAAACATTCCGCATGAAATCAACTACGCAGAAGAAATATTGCAGAAGCATTTTCAAAGAAATTTGGAAAACCTGCATTCTGTAATCTGCATCTGATCTGAGATCAACATTCAAGGAACAATCCAAAAGAAATCAACAGTGTAGAAAGTACATTGCAGAAAAGTAGTTGTGGAAAGGAAATTGCAGATGGACCTTTTGAGAAAAGTCAAAACCCGCGTACACAATCCTCAATTCGCATCAAATCTTAGATCAACGTCTAGGGAAGAGTCTGCAAGAAATCAACGGTGCGGAAAGTACATATTCCAGAGAACCTTCGATCTCTTGCAGAATGTTTCCTAACCATTGATCTGTGATCAAGTGCGGAACTTCATTTTACTTTGCATACTGGTTATTTCTCGTGTAGGTTCACTTCATGATCTCTTTCCCTATCGTCGATCCATATTTTATCCTTTAATATAGACCGTCCAATATCTGTCAAATGAATTGAATGTACTCACTGCAATATTGCATTGATTTATTAGAGAATCAATCAATTGATCTCTACCCAACTTCAACTTTGTGAAACTTATACAAAGGAGCATCGATCCTCTTAGTGATCGATGACATAGATTTTACTCATTAGTTTCACGCACAGAAGTTCATCAAACACTCTCTGCACCCTTCAACCATTCAAAATCCATAATTCCTTGATACGCATACATATATCTATCAACCATTCACAGAGATTAGGCAACCATTCAACTCATAAAATCTTTTTTTTCAAAAATAATTACAACATATAAAAAGCTAGTTTTTTGAGTAATAAAACATATATAGACAATACAACATGGACATATTGAAACAGTACACGGTAACACATTAAATTAGATGGAATAAAATTTGAATTTGATGCTAACAAAGGAACATGTGATAAAGTGGTTAATTGCTTTGTTGAATTGAACCAATAAATGGGGAAACATATAAGTAAATGATACATCTCAAGAAGAAGCACATTCTATTTACTTTGCAATTGTAAAAATACATTAAATAATGGGAACAACATAAATGTAACCAATAGAAGAATTGTTATGATCGCAAATATATGTTTAGAGGAAAAATGGTACATCTATAGGGCAAACAATGAAAAGCTTCAACCAGAATTTGGTTTAAAAAACTTTGAAGCAAGTAAGCTCTCCTCTTCTTTCCTACGTTGGACATATGGATTGTCTTGCATTCGAGAGTATCTAGAAAAACAAAAATCTAGAGAAATGCAAAGGCCTAAAATATATTTAACTCCTTATATTGTAGTGAATGTAATCCCTTGTCTATCAATGTTTCCAATATCTATTGTTACATTTTGTAGTGTCATACCTTGTTCTTTTTGAATTGTTAAACCCCATGCCATACACAGTGCTAGTTTCCTACGCATTCCTCTTGTTCTGGGAGAGAGGGGAACATAGGTAGGATTAGAAGTATCCCCTAAGGGTCTTTTTTAGTGTAGGAATTCGACAACAACAAAGGATGGTAATCTAGGAGGTTGTTCGTTGGAGTTGTAGACAATGTCAATGAATTTTCCAAGTGAACTGTTAACAAGGCCTACTCCAACCCATAAATTAGCAGTTAACAGGACTTCTTGACCAATAGAAATAAGGACCTTTAGGTAACTATTCATCATCGATGGATTGGTGGACATGTTTTTTCCTTTTTTCTGCAAAGCAATGTGCAATTGGCATATTAAGGTGTTTGAGCATGTGTTTGTTGTGCAATGCAACATAGCTCTTAGTGGCATACAAGTGGGTAGATTGTTCAAATGAATAGTTTTCAGCATGTGAAAGGGATGAGGTTGTTCTTGTCATTAGGATTGCCTAGTATTCAATAGTTGGTGTTGCATTTCGAAGGTTTAGTAAGAGTTGGCGAAAGAAAATTTGAGAAGAGATATCTCCTTGTTGTCAGAAAATGGTTTTGAGCGTGACAAAAGTATCAAATGTATGCAAGAGAGTAGTTACAAGGGATGATCTTGCATACATGGGGATGTCCTTTATAGGAGGAATTTTCTCGAAGTCACCAAGAAGGATCATGGAACAAACACCAAATGGGATTGTACAATGCGAGGGTAAATCTTGATGTAATCATACATCAATTTGAGTTAACATTTTTGGGCCAATAAAGCTCATTTCATCGATGAGAATATAGAGAATATGGAAGAGTTCTTCTTGAAGTTTTGAAATGGACTGGCATTCAAGAGGGTTCATTTCAACAATGGGTATTTGAAGAGTAGAATGTATTATAAGTGCATGTATGTTAAAGGCAACAACACCAATTGGAGATAGGAGAAGCAGTGGGGAGGCAGTTTGTTTAGATGCAGTTTGGAGTGAATATTTCAAGCAAGTTATGAGGTAATATTTCTTGGTGCTTGCAGTAGTTTGAATCACCATTTTGATTGGTTGAGGAGGTGTAGTGTTTCTAAAATGGGAAATGACAAGATCAAAGGCTATGCATTGTGTGGGATACAAGGAATCAGGTGAATTGGCCAACGAGGGGGTGTCTTCATGTAGTTGGGTGGACAAGCGATTGAGGTCAATGAATGATATCATTATCTCATACGAATCGGTGGGTATATTTTTATGTGTTCAATTGTGATTTTTGTCAAAATTATGTTTTCCAAGCATTTCAAGGTCATCAATCTAGATGTTGTTACCATGTTGTATTTGAGAGAGAAGTTCCAATTCATCCATGGTATGCGGAAAGGGAAAGGGAATTGGATCGGAGTTTGAATCATCAGATGGAGGTGTAGAGGGTTATTCTTGTACACATTCAACATGCCACACAACATATGTGCCTTTAATGTGATTCCAATGAGAAATAATTTCATAACTTGTTGTTCCAGTATCCTCACGGAGGGAACAAAAAGGTTTGTATAGAAGAAGTTTTCTCCAAAAAAACGGTTCAAAGGTTGAAGAATCAAAGGGAGGAATGGAAGTGAATTGTGGAAAGACTCTAACAATATCGTGATGCAAGTTTGGTTTCCATGGATTTTTTTCCTATTAGGTGAGAAAAACCAAGAATGAGAAGCTTCAAGCAGGGTTTGGTGTTCAAGAGAAAGGGGTCTTTACATGTATGCAAATATGAAGGGGGGGGGGGGTGGATGGGTGTTAGTAGTGTCATTACAAACATGACGCAAGACACTTTGGCTCACATTTAGGGAAAAAAGTGATGACTACAAAGCATAGGATGTATTTTTTGGAGCACGTGACATGTATCTTATGCACTAATGTCTCGTTCTGCAACTGTTTGTGCAATGAATCACTTAATTGGCTGAAGAACATGTCTATCACTTGGTGCTGCATCTGCAATGGGAGAGAGAATCGCATGGTATCTTTATGATTTTGGCTTTGCTTTTGATGAATACTTTGAAATGTTTTTGAGGACAACATGTCTAGAAAGAATAGGTTGGAAATAAACATTAGACCTCCATATTGAAAGCATGGTACGGCTATGAATATTTAGAAGGGAATCATTTCTTGCAGGATTGTAGGTTTTAAGTCCATTTGCATCAATGGATATGGAAGAAGTAGCTTGTAGGTCATAGGGAAAACCATAACGACATTGAACAAATGTTCCCTTTTTACGAAGGCAAGTTGATTTTGAACATCTAGTTTTCCTTTGAACACAATTTTCAAGTTATTTATAGTCAACAGAGTAGTTTAATGCAAATATGGATGGTGATGCAAGCCTGCATGGATCATTTGTAGTATAATGATGCAACCCAAAAGTGGACAAGTGGGCATTACGAGGATTCCAAGCTGTAACATATGTGTTAAAAAGGTGTTTTGCAACTTCAACTGCAAGAAAATCTTCCCATTCTAAGGTGTCCATATTTGGTGCATCAACCAACCAAATAAAGCCAGGAATGTGTGTGGAAACATAATATATATTATAAAAAATAATATATTATAAAGTGACAAACATGAAGAGAAGGATAAGAAGGAAGAGATAGTAAAACACATGCACCAAGAGTTCATTATATGAAGGCCTTTTTGAAGCACGTCTTCAAGGAATATTTTGAATCTATTGTGCATGTATTGTGACATAATATGTGGATTTGATAAGATGTTTTGAATCTTCCATTGATTATATTGCTCTAAACTGGTAGGGAATTCACCAGGAATTAGAGCATGCAGATCTGACCATTTTGTGTCAGTTGCACTAAGGGTGAAGAAGTTGGTGTACCTTTTTTATTGATCGTATTTGTGAGTTCATATCTACTTGTGTTCCAACACGAGCGTGTTCCATGCAATGAAGACCCAAATAGTTCGACCCTTTGACCAATTTTGTCATTAGGCATGTTTTGAAATTGGTTACCAAGCTCAAGTATTGTGGAAGGGAGTGTATCTTCAAGGTTAATTTTGACAAAAACAGAAGCAGTAGAATTAATCCGATGACACATGATTAGATTGTATATGTAGTACCGGAAGCGAGGATGTTGCCCAAATATGTTGTCATGATAGTGAATGAGGTGAAGTTCATATTTGTGCATCTCAACTTGATGAATGCGTGGTTTTTTACACATTGTTGCACCTATGGGGAACAAGGTTGGAAAAGCCATGGAAAGAAAATCTTATATATTGTACTCATTGATACGGGAAAAGCCTATAGTGGGCCAATCAATGGAAGGTGGTAGTGGGATATCTTGTATGCATAATAATTGTTTAATTTCATCAACCTCAATTCTATCATTTCTTTGTTTTGAAATAAATGAGGAGGATTCTAATTCATAAGGTTCAAATGAATTTGGTGGTTGAACTGTAGAGGACAAGCTTTGCTGATGAGATAATGTATCATTGCTATTAACATGAAGAATCAAAGAAGAAATTTCTGTTGAAACAAGAGGCAAAGAATCTAATGTAATTGGGTTGAATCGTACATCCTTTTAGAATAGATCGTTTTCCATTTTGTATTCAAGAGAAAAAAAACACATGTTTGACTAACAAACAATTCATATGGATTGTTTGTAGGGTTACATTTGCGAACAACAAAGATGTCAAGGTAAGATATTAAATGGGGTAGGGATGTGGAAATATTGGAAATGTCTTGGGGGAAGTAAATAGTATGGCCATAATATTTATATTTACCACCACGAGGATGTGTGACTTGTAGGATTGGGTTAGTGCAAGTAATGAGCATTTATTCATCTTGCGTAAGTACTGTAAGAATAGGTGGTTGGATTCTCGAGTCTATATTGCTTTCCAATGAAAAGCAATGGCCTTTTATTTCTAGAATACAATGAGAACATTCATATGCACCATGGAACTTTTTCGTTACAGTACCATGGTAGGAACTTTCAAAATAGAATGATGGAAGAGTTGGATTCGAAGTTATGGTATAAGCAGGAGCACTCCTCTTCTTATTACCCTCAGGAGAATGGATAGGTTGAAGCAGTGAATAAATCACTTAAGTCCATTCTCCAATGAACCATCGCACAATGCAAGATGAATTGTCATATCATGTTATATCCTTCTTTGTGGGCCTATAGAACCGCGGTTAAGACTGCCACTGGTTTCTCTCCATATCAGCTCATACATGGGGTGGAGTCTGTCTTTCAAGTTGAATGTGAAATCCCTTTGTTGAAGCTAGCTATAGAGCTTTTACCAGACACTTTCGTATTGGAGAAACGCTTGATCCACTTAGAGCAGCTTGATGAGCAGCGTCGGGATGCCTTAGTGGCTCTAGAAGTAAATAAGCATCGTGTTAAGGTCCAATATGATAAGTCTGTCCATCCAAGGAGGTTTAGTGAAGGTGATTTGGTCCTTTTATGGGATCAAGCTAAAGAACCCTTGGGGGTAGGGAATTTTAATCCCATGTGGCATGGTCCTTATGTAGTCAAACGTGTGTTAGAGAAGGGAGCCTATTAGTTGGTGGATTATGAAGGGATAGCCTTGGTGGAGCCTAGAAATGGGATATATCTTAAAAAAATACTATGCATGATCTTAAACCAGGAATGATTATTGTATATTATTGTACAGTTTTCACATAGTTAGGTTTTCTTATGGTGATCGGGTTTGTGGATTAGCTTTCATTTCTTATGGCAGATGTCAATGGAGTCTTCCGCTTACATAGGATTCGCTGATGGTGCTAGCCGCCGCACTCAAAACTCAGCTATTTCTGCTTGGGTGATTTATACTCATATGGGTCAGGTATTGTCTTCAGGACTCGTATGTTTACGGCCTTCTTCGAACAATGTTGCTGAATATAGTGCTGTTATCGAGTTATTGCGAGATTCCATTTCACATGGTGTTCTCTCTCTTAAGCTACATCTTGATTTGCAGTTAGTGGTTTCATAGCTTAATGGCTTGTATCGTATTAGGTATCCGACATTATTACGAAGATTCTTATGTGTGAGATTGCTAGAATAGCAATTTGAGAACATAACATACATACATGTTTCAAGAATTTTTAATCAAGTTGCTGACTCATATGCTAACTATGTGTTAGATTGGAATTTGTTTCATAGACCATAAGCATATCACAAACATACATTTTTACACACATGTAAATAAATAAAATCGATCATCATAAAAAAATTTCATTAAAGATCCAAAATGTGACGTCATAATACATAAGTGTAATAATTAAAAAATGGGGCTTTCGAGCCACCAAAATATAATACATGGTAGTGCAAAAATGTAACACTCTTAGGTCTCTAAGCCTAAGGAGGAGGAGGGGCATTCTAATTGTGGTAGAACACCACGGCTCTAGCTAGTCATCGAAATAATTGAACCCATGCCTGTGGTACTCCAACCACCTGGCGCTGCATGGCCTTAGTCAAGTCCTCGACTTATGCCATGGTTACCCCATGTGTCAAGCGTACAAAGTTTATGTGGATGCTTTGGAGCATCCGCTCCGCATCCACACCCATGATGTCATCTTGTTATACCAAAATCCTGTCACCATCATGTGATAAGACATTTGACATACCTACTTGCCCTGAATCCCAGCTTCTGGAGTGGAAACTAAATGTTTTTTCATCAATTTGTCATACAAATTCCCAGCACCGTGCATGCCCCTTTATCCAAGAGTGGTACCCCTGCTCACACCGCCTTTCATCGGTTGTCCACAAGTGGTGCCACCGTCCATTGCCCTTGGTCCATATGCGGTTATTACCAGAATCGCTCTGTCATAGAAGGAGAAGCACAGTACCCTGGGTAAAAAGGGAAAAAGAGAATTTTCTCGAGGATTCTAGATGATAAGCCTCATGTACTGCGTTATCCCTACTGTTGTGGGTTGGTTGAGCTCGAGATCCCTCATCCTAGGATCTTAGAGGCCACCTCACCCACTAATTTCTCAACCATATATATCCATTAAATCCCTATAAATATGAGCTTATATCCATGGTTGAGGAGAGAACATTGAAGGTATTGTTATGCTATTGGATTGATCCTTGGCCCAAGATCATTTGGAGAGATCATAGAGAGCTAGAGTCGGAGCTTTTGGGGATGAAGAGCTGTTTTCATGGAGATGCATGTCAACACTAAGGCTTGGTTGTAAAATTATTCATATTTATAATGCAAGTTGATTTATGTCCGACATATGATGTTGTTGTTGTGAATTTGCATATATATGTTGCTAGAATCCTTAGTCACTAGCATAGATTAGTAGATCATATTCTGGTTTCTTTGATTCATTTCGTGTTGAGCTTTTTTGTAGGTACACAGGTGAACTATCAAAGCCTTGTATTCCAGATATCCATAGCGTCTAGGGAGAGTCTTCAACCTCTGTCCTCTATTTGTTCTGGATCTGAACCATTTAGAACAGTGGAACAAAATGATGTCCGCAGGAGGTGAAATATTCCAGCCAACAAATTTGGCGACTCCGCTGAGGAATAGAGTATTCAGTTGTTCTGATCTTCCTCAGCCTGCAACTCTTGTCTAAATCCAGGCTCCATTTTCTTCAACTCTTTTCAGTCAGATCTACTTTCTGATTTGTATTATTTGTGTTTGAAATTTCCAGATCTGAGTCATTTCGGTCTTTTATGCTCTGTTACCACATTCAATTCAACAATATTTTCCTTGACCTAGTCCTTTTTTACTTGATCCATCATTCTTTTTGTTTTGTTTTGGCCATCTATAGGGAACCGCGCCCATGCTGTGCATGAGGAGTGGTGCCATCGCCTCAACATAGTGAGTAGTAAGCGGTGCCACCGCCTGTATCTGGTTTGCAAGGAGCGGTGCTGTCTTGGAAATGCTTTGTCAACACCTACGAAACGTAGTGCCAGGTAGGCATTAGTCCAAAACTCTTTTTCCTCATTTTTCTTTGTAAAAATTTGGAATTTTGATTGCTTTCAGTTCTGTTATCAGGCTTGTGTTATTGAATCTGATGTGTGTGGCTTGCTGCTTTGATGGTTTAAGATTGATTTGAGTGGAATTTCAAGAGTTTTTTTAGTCTTTTTTATTGTTCATCCACTTCTTTCTTGTTGGTTGTGCTTAAAGAAGGATTTCTTGTTTTTTGAAAGTTAGGGTGATCATTGAAGTCTCTTTTCATTGCATATACTGAAAGAAGAACACTAGATTAGCTTCTAGATTTCATTTCTTGCTTGCATAGTAACCTTCTTTTTCTTTCCTTCAAAAAATAAAAGTTTTGTTTGAGATTAGGACATCATATTTGAGCATTGGATTTGGGTTTTTTGATTGGCTTTATAAGCTTTCAGGACCTTTATGATCTTTCGTCTCTCATGCATATAGGACTATCTCAATCAAAATAAAAAAATGGTAGTTTTAAGTTAGATTTGCTTATGTTTTTGAGAAATTTGAAAAGTTAGAGTGCATTGGCATATACATGTGCTTGGTGTTGTTCTTTTAGGAAAAGAGATTCTCACCCTTCTCATTTGCTTTCAAAAAGAAGAATTTGGTTTGAAAAAGTGTTTGCTTGTCTTTGATTTGATGTTCATGACTATTGATTGGAATGATTTTTTGTTTTGAAACAAAAAGAAAAACACTCTCTTCCCTCCCGTAAGTAGGCATACTGAACGGTAAAGTGAACATTTGCACAAGCATATTGCATGGTTTTACTTTTCTGTCAAAACATCATGCATTCACCTAACCGTACAAGTTAAAAGTAACGGTAGTTGTAGCTTAGAATTTATGTAGTAGCGTGAGTGATAGGTTAGAGACGTGTTCGGGCATCGTAAAATGTAGGAGCTGTCGTTATTTGTCAGCATTACATACTAGGACTCGCGCGGTTCTTCCACATACCGTCGGTATATCGAATGGCCTTTCACTTACCCTTGAAGTATATAGAAAGGTACTTCATGTACTTGATTGTATATCAGAAGGCCCCTTGTGTACGGTTATGCACTAGACAACACTACTATCGATTCGAGCTCCCACGTACCTTGAGTATATCGGGAGACCCCACTAGGATACCTTATCTATCTGAGAAAAGCCCTTTGGCTGTCTTGTTTGGAGCTATACACCAAAAACAACATTCGGGGAGATTACTTGTAATGTCCCCGGTTTCGACCCCATTTGCATGATGTATATATTGTAATTAATCGTGGTGAGGAGCTCAAGGCAAAAGCCCCACCATCGATTTGGTTGTGTATATTCAGCAAAGGGGATATTTGTCGATGGTTTGTCGTGCTATCGGGCACATTATAATTCAGCATCATGTAAACCCGCACATCAAATAAAACTAAAACCACAACCAGCTATGGCAGTGCAACGTTGAATGAAAAGGGCATGGTTCCAAATGATAAGGGGTGGGGGATGTCAAACCTTGGTTATGGGGGAAAAACCCATGTTTTTCCACCTTTGTTTGTTGTTACCTTTTGTCTCATCCAACCTTGTCAACCTCTTTAATGCCTCGGCTGGTGGTTGGGGGAGTTATTGCTGAAGTGGTGGTGGTTGTGTCAGGCTGTCAGCCTTACCCACTTTCCCACTCCACCCATGTTTGCCATTCTTCTCCCTCACGCACTCATCCCTGGTTAGTTCACTCTCACCCACGATTTTGGGGTCTGTTGGCTCCTCACGCACAGGCTCTGGGTGATTTTGGTCTCACGTAGGAATTTTCTTCCTCTTCACGAATTGCTAAACGCTCAGGCACTTGCAATTCGCGTCCTCCCGACTGCTATACATTCTCACGCAGAGAATTTCCCTCCCGTTTCTCATTTTCGCGCACAGGAATTTCCTGGGTTTTACCCACGTTGTTTTCCTCTGTGGATTGGTGAATGGAGTGGCTGAATCCTTTCCCCATGGGTCGAATTGTGGGTTCTGTGTTGATTATTACCCACGTCCAGGATGGGAGTCTGTAAATTTGTTTTCTAGCGTGGACTGTGTGAGTCTTCCCGTGGCTCAATTGCCTTGGACGAATTGTTGATTTTTCCCTGTTGTAAGTGTGGTTGCTGCTACGTTTGGGAATTTGTTGTATGTCGCTTCAGAATTCGTTTGTCCTATTTTAAGCTGTGACAGCTGATTGGTTGCCTGAGTGCAATGGATAGTCTTCGGACTGTGCTGTCTTGGCTTGGTTGTTGAAAGCCTGTGAAACCCAGCTGTGTTGGTTTGTTGTTTGTGCCCCTTGGCTATGTATAAGCCTGCAATTGACCTTTATTCTGGAGGAACCATGCCCAGCTCGGGGGTGGCAGCGTTGCTGAGAGACTGATGAGCACGCTGGGCTATGGTTGGGTGGAACGTTGCAGCGACGTAGCTGGTTGCGGGTGAATTCTTCATCAAAAGATAAGTGCTGTTGTTTACTGCATCTCTGTAATTTATATTGATGTCAAATGCTGGAATGTATTTGTGTTGCTTCCGCTGTATGATTGAAGAGTTTTGCATCTGTGAATTCTTGTAAGTTTTAATTTCAGCATTTGATTTCTGTTTTATGTCCATGGGCTATTTGCCCGGATGTGTTGATGTGTTCGTCGCGTCCTCTTCGCCGGTTGAGGGACGGGGACGTGACAGAGTGGTATCAGAGCATGGTTGCCGCAATGGGCCTCTACGGGCCAAGAAGGTGCAGCGACAGAAGGTAGAATTACCTTCTTTGTTCAGCAGAGCAGCAAAAATTTTGAGAAAATTTGGCTAAGTGTGAAAAGTCGGAAGAACTGGAGAAGTTACTACCCGCCGTTGTGGAAGGTTTCATGAAGTTCCTGTCCACCATTGTGGAAGGGTTCACGGAGTTAACCTCCATCGTTGCGGGTGAGACAACGATCTTTCCATCCGCCGTTGCGGCCGATGAAGCAAGCTCGCATCCGACTCGAGATCCGTCCGATTGCCGACGTTGCATAAAAGATTCAAAATCCGGCTAAGTATGGAACGGTCGGGCCATTGGAGGAAGTAAACTTCCGCCGTTGTGGAAGGATTGGTAAAGTCTTCCATCCACTGTTGCGGATGGCGAAGCGATCCTACGTCCGATGATCCGAGAGTTGTCCGACGTCCGACGTTACGAGAGTTGTCCGACGTCCGACGTAAGTGCCAAATCGGAAGAGATGGCGAAGTGGGCATTCGTCGTTGCGGACGAATTGGTGAAGCTCCTCGTCCGCCGTTGCGGAAGAGTTCTCAAAGTGGAAGAATCCCGGAAGTGCCACCATTGCGGATGGCGGATTGATGTTGCATCCGATTCAAAAGTCGTCCGACCACCGACGCCGCCGAAAGGTTGGAAATTTGTTTAAGTATTGGGGCAGTTGGAAGAATTGGTGAAGTCGACGTCCACCGTTGCGGGTGAAGAAGCAATGAGGCTTCCGATGGGAAAGTCTTTTGATGTCCGATTTGAGAGTCAGCCGACGCCCGATGTGAAAATCGTTCTCCGTGAGTGCCGATCGGGAGAAGTAAAGGTCTGGCAAGCCGCCGTTGCGGAAGGTTGGAACTTTCGAGAGAGCCGATTCAGCGGATGTGATGATGGTTCCGGGAGTCGATGCGTCGGATGGATAGATGAAGTGAGGGCCGATTCTGCAAGGGAGCAAATTTTGGGTTTTTCGTGAGATTTCCTAGCCGATTTCAACTGTTTTTAGAAGGATTTTTCAGCCGTTTCTCAGTGAATTTCAGGGCTGAGAAGGAGAAAAATGGCAGCGAGCTAATGCGCCAGATTGCGCGAAAACCAATGATTTACAAAAAAAAAAATCCACAAGGGGGCAAGCCTCCTTGACCCCCGTCGTCCCTTGAGACAGTCGTTCTTGTGAGAAGGAAAATCCTGTGTTTTGGGAAAGAGTTCGAATCAGAGGGATTTCACAAAGGACAAGAAGGATGCCAAAAATGCAGCTGCCAAAATGGCTCTGAGATCATTAGAAGACTGTGAAAATTCTACTTTGCAGTAGTGTAATGAAAGTGCCGATATTAGTGAAATTCTTCATTCTTGGAAGTGGTGTGGTTTTCACACCCGAGGACGGAATGACGTGTGTGAATAGGCGTTGGAAAGCTTATCCAGCAAGGAACGGGGATAAGTGAACAATATCTAAGCATGAAGCAGCAAAGTGCTAATAATGGCCGCTGTTGTCAAATGGACAAATCTGGACAGTTGCATGCCCAGGGGTAGCAAGGACTACGAAGTCAACTATCTGTTGTGTGGAAAAAGGAATTCCATGAGAAGATGAGGGAACTGAAAGGGAAGTTTTCATTAAACCCTATCTTGCTTATTTTAACTACATTTCCTAAGTTTATGCTTGAACTGCATGGAGATATGTATTGCATGCATAGGATATTGCATGATCGATAAAAATATTGGAAATTATATATTTATAATGAACCACTAATGATAATCATTGTTTTGATGTTGGCATTAGTGGACAAACCAACGATGACATGGACTCGGATGAATATGTTGTAGAAGCTGATGAATGAGACCAGCAACCCTATGGAGAAGGGATAAGGCAACAAGTCCATAACAAAAGTTGGTGAGCAAATTCTTCAATCTCCTGCAAAGGACCAACCAAAGTGGTCATGGTAAGGGCATAAATAAGACCCATGCAGGTAAGAGTTGCTTATGACAAATCCATGGATGGGTCCAGGTAAGAGACCTCATACCATGTGAATATTGGAATGTAGAAAGGTGTCATGCCTATACATGTTAATGATATTGATGCATCCTATATGAGGTAGTCATGGTTAGGCCATGGTATGGTTGAATGTATAGTATTCCTGAACCAATGCAAGGTAGCGTTGAATGGACATGCATTAAGAAGATTTTATGAATCTTATAGTTATGCAATGGATGTATGCATATGAAGGGTGTGAATGACTGATTGCCTAAGTGTAGGTGCAATGCTGCGAAGTATTGCATGAATGCATTGAGATGAATGCATGTGATATGCAGACTAACTAATGACTGAAATGATGAATTAATGATAATTCTGGAACTGTTTCGAAGGCTGTTATGAATGCAGGATAGTCATGATCAATTGGCTGCCAGAAATTCTCTATTGAAGAGCAAGGTGGTATGAATGATACGCCTGTGAAGTAAGGAATATCTAACCACTTCATTTAATTGCATGAATGCTGTGATTATACCTTGCAATGTTAGTATGATAATGATTGCACGAAGTAAATGAGCTTTGATAATATTGATGTGACTAACAGCGGGAAGTATTTGAATTTTGTAAATTCTGAAAATGCTTCAGTGATGGTTGTAGCTATAAGATAGTATATGCATCCATATTTACCAAGTGTTTGGTTGATGGAATCTCATGTTTCAGGTAGATTATTTTGAGAATGGCATTGAGAGGTAAGATCCTGACCAATGCTGGAATCTACCATTTATGAGAGCTTGTTAAATTTGAATTGTGAATTTCAAATATTGCTGACAACTGCTAGTCACTACTGGCTTGAATAAGCTTGTGATTGGATGTTTGAAGCTTATGTTTCAGGTAGATTATGTTAAGCATGGCATTGAGAGGTAAGATCCTGAACAATGCCTGAATCTACAATGTGATATGCATAATAGGTTGTTAGCATTCGAATTGTGAATTTCGGATTTGAGAAATTGCTGACAACCACTAGCCATTGTTGGCTTGCATAAGCTTGTGTTTGGTTGTTTGAAGTTTATGTTCAGGTAGATTACTTCAAACATGACAGTGAGAGGTAAGTTCCTGACCACTGCCAGAATCTACCATTTATGAGAAAAAGTCTCATGGTTGTGAAAATTAGTTGGTACGGGTTGTTAAATTCGAACTGTGGATTTCGGATTTAAGAGGTACCAACGGCTACTAATCATTGTTGGCTTGTGTGAGATTGTGTCAGGAGGGACACACGGTAAGTGGGTATGCATGTTATGATAGTAAGCATAAAACTATAATGGGCATAGTAATGTTGCTTACAAGAGACCCACAAATGAGCAAGTCAATTTATGTAGTAGATAGAATCGCAAATTCTTATTGAATTCGATTGCTAATGTCATTGCTTGGTTACAGAACGATCAATTTGGATTGTAGTATCAGGTAATGACTCACTGTTTGGCTATTTGATGAATGTGTCAGGAGTACACACTACATGAAGATCATGTGTGATGACCTGCACGAGCCAAGCTTCATGGGAAGGTTTTCCCTTATCTTGGAAATGGGGTTCGGGTGAAACTCCATTAGACATTTTGAAAATGTCTCATCTGCACTGCATGTTTGGTAATAACATGAGTGAGATGGTATGTGTTATGTCGGTGAAGACATGTGTGTATACGAATTGTGTTGGAAGCATGGATGGGGGCTTGGTTGCTTAAACCTGGTGATTGGAAACCACACAGACAGAGCTAGAGGGCTGCCTTTCTTCTCCACAACCCCGAGATAGCACTAAAAGGGAATGCAGGGCCTGAGGGACTGAGTAGCAGAGAAGGGACTGATTCCTTGTGTTGGGTGTGTGTGGATGTTATAGAAGTCAGGCTAGTTCTGGTGTAGGTGTTCCTAGCTCTACAGCGAGCTCACCAGCTTAGCATTCAGTTTTTCCCAGTTCCTTGACGGTGCCTAACAGATATAAAGGCATGCTGCGATGGAAAATGGATAAGTGTTCTGTAACCCTTGCTATGAATATGCATGTTTAATTATTAAATTCCATATGCAGAACATGTTTTGATTTATTTCCATGATGACCGATTGCTTGAGTATGCATAGGGCCTACATGGCACACACCGAGAGAGAGTGCACACTTTTCCGATGTCGAGTCATGAAAGGGTTTTCAATATTTATTACACTTTGGGGAGTGGACGCACTCCTGGTGTCTCAATACTTGATAGCGAATGATATGAAATGTGATTACAGCTTTGAAGCAATGATGCTGATGAGTTTGCTTGTATTGCTTGTGTTGACAGGCTAAAGGTAAAGGTAAATGGTTGATATAAGTGCATGTTGATATAAGTGTATGTTGGTATAAGTGTATGGTGATATAAGTGTATGGAGATATAAGTGTATGTGTCATTGTTGACAAGAGTGTATGATGGGCTGTGATATGCCTAAGGATCCATAGTAGATCCTTGACTTGGAAATGGTCATGATAAAGTTCCAAGCCCAGTTGACATGGTTATGTACTGGCTGGACATTAATTATTTGATGTTGTGGAGCAGCCAGCGTGCTGACCTAACATCTGAGTCCATAGGAGATCCCAAGGCTTGCAAGGCGAATCAGGATCCTGTGGACGAACGAGGAAACGCACAATACAGATAAGTATTGGATTATTTTGCTTATGAATAAACATGTGTATATGATTTGGTTATGATGTTTTAAACTCTTGTTTAAGAGGTAAAATTAATGAGAATAAACTAAACATGTGAATATATTCAATGTTTGGGTATAGGTATCGCTAGAAGCGAGGACTATGAGAGCATCCTAGAGGTGCATGTGGACATGTGACTGTCCTGGAGGGCTCAGAATGAGCGGCAATGAAAAAGGTGCTAGTAGGACGGGGGAGTCCTAGCAGCCGAGACAAACCATGTGGAGAGACTCCATGGTTTAGAGGTCTGGAATAGTCCAAAGACACTAAGTGTCATGACCAAGAAGGATTGGTCCAGCATTCACGGTGAAGTGAAAGAAGCTGAGAGCATGAAAAGCCATAGTGATGGTGTGGGTTCCAGGATGGAACAAAACAAAGAGGAGAAAGACTCTTACTGCTCTCTCTTGCCTTCTGATTATATATATATACATGTTTATGCATTGAGAAAACAAAGGATTGTTGAATGCATGTATGATTGAGAATGAAATGTGTGTATTTGCTTAAGTAAATTGTGAATTCCGGAATAGTTAATTCCCTGCCCAGGAATGGACATGAATGAGCTCATGTGCCAGTTGGAGAAAGGCATGAAAAATATGAAAGTTTCCTTAATGGAACTTGGACTGTCATGCCAATTGGGTAATTAACTAACTGATTTTAATGCCTATGCTATGCTTGGTCTGATAGAACTTCAATGGTCCATTTCACAGGTGAGAAAAGTGAAACCAGGTGGTGCACGTTGATTATGGAAGCAGATCAAAAGTTGTTGGACTTAGCTGGAAGTCTCCTTCAAATGAATGCCAAGACCCAAGAGCACCTTGGGGAGATGCTCAAGATACAGAGAAGGCAGAATGAAATGAACCACCAGATTTTGCAAGACTCTATTGGTTTGCAAAGGGAGGTGAAAAGCCTTCTGGGAGCAATCGGCAAAGGAAAGGAAGGTGGATCAGCATTGGGACAATTGTCCAAGCGACCCGATAAGAGACGGTCCAGGCATGAAGACTCAAAGGAAATTGAGCAGGTAAAGATGAAGCAGCCAGTGAGATGCTGGAGATGCGAAGGACATCATTTACGTCGGGACTGTCCAATGTGGGAACATGATGAAGGCGATAGCTGCAAAGTTCCTAGACTTCGGGATCAGCAGGAAGCTCTAAACCAGCAGGAAAAGTTCATGGAAGCCGAGAGGCTTGGTCATGAACGTTCAAAGTAGATGATTGAACGTGGTATAGATCTGCAATTTTGAAATTTTGATGTGCAATTGTATATGTATTGTATATAGGTAATGGAACACCGAGGACGGTGTTATTCCAAGGGGGAGGGGAATGTAATGTCCCCGGTTTCGACCCCATTTGCATGATGTATATATTGTAATTAATCGTGGTGAGGAGCTCAAGGCAAAAGCCCCACCATCGATTTGGTTGTGTATATTCAGCAAAGGGGATATTTGCCGATGGTTTGTCATGCTA
Source organism: Pseudotsuga menziesii (assembly GCA_001517045.1). NCBI lineage: Eukaryota > Viridiplantae > Streptophyta > Pinopsida > Pinales > Pinaceae > Pseudotsuga > Pseudotsuga menziesii. The sequence continues at coordinate 172,744 of LPNX010196311.1, forward strand.
TCGGGCACATTATAATTCGGCATCATGTAAACCTGCACATCAAATAAAACTAAAACCACAACCAGCTACGACAGTGCAACATTGAATGAAAAGGGCATGGTTCCAAAGGATAAGGGGTGGGGGATGTCAAACCTTGGTTATGGGGGAAAAACCCATGTTTTGCCACCTTTGTTTGTTGTTACCTTTTGTCTCATCCAACCTTGTCAACCTCTTTAATGCCTCAGCTGGTGGTTGGGGGAGTTATTGCTGAAGTGGTGGTGGTTGTGGCAGGCTGTCAGCCTTACCCACTTGTCCACTCCACCCACGTTTTCCATTCTTCTCCCTCATGCACTCATCCCTGGTTAGTTCACTCTCACCCACAATTTTGGGGTCTGTTGGCTCCTCATGCACAGGCTCTGGGCGATTTTGGTCTCACGCAGGCATTTTATTCCTCTTCACGAATTGCTAAACGATCAGGCACTTGCAATTCGCGTCCTCCCGACTGCTATGCATTCTCACGCAGAGAATTTCCCTCTCGTTTCTCATTTTCATGCACAGGAATTTCCTGGGTTTTACCCACGTTGTTTTCCTCTGCGGATTGGTGAATGGAGTGGCTGAATCCTTTCCCCATGGGTCGAATTGTGGGTTCTGTGTTGATTATTACCCACGTCCAGGATGGGAGTCTATAAATTTGTTTTCTAGCGTGGACTGTGTGAGTCTTCCCGTGGCTCAATTGCCTTGGACGAACTATTGATTTTTCCCTATTGTAAGTGTGGTTGCTACTACATTTGGGAATTTGTTGTATGTCGCTTCAGAATTCATTTGTCCTATTTTAAGCTGTGACAGCTGATTGGTTTCTTGAGTGCAATGGATAGTCTTCGGACTGTGCTGGCTTGGCTTGGTTGTTGAAAGCCTGTGAAACCCAACTGTGTTGGTTTGTTGTTTGTGCCCCTTGGCTATGTATAAGCCTGCAATTGACCCTTATTCCGGAGGAACCATGCCCAGCTCGGGGGTGGCAGCGTTGCTGAGAGACTGATGAGCACGCTGGCCTATGGTTGGGTGGAATGTTGCAGTGACATAGCTGGTTGCGGGTGAATTCTTCATCAAAAGATAAGTGCTGCTGTTTACTGCATCTCTGTAATTTATATTGATGTCAAATGCTGGAATCTATTTGTGTTGCTTCCGCTGTATGATTGAATATTTTTGCATCTGTGAATGCTTGTAAGTTTTAATTTCAGCATTTGACTTCTGTTTTATGTCCATGGGCTATTTGCCCGGATGTGTTGATGTGTCATTACTACATACGTAACCTCGAGGTATATCACGAGTGGCACCTTCTTGAAAATTCTAGTGAGAGACCTGACTTTTGAACTCCTCCTGTCATTTTAAGTCTTCTTGTTTTGACCTATAGTTTGAGTAGGGAAGTCTTTTGGTGTGTTTTTTTTTAGATTTTCAGACCCTAGGTTAGATAGGAACTGTACAAACTAGCTGAGTTAAGACAGTCCAGAAGAGTATGAGGCTTGCCACCTGATTTTATTCCTGTTTCAGGAGAAAATCCAATGGAAGCTATCGACCAGCGAGCTGCTACCACCTCCAAAGTGGGAGATAATATGGTGGTGGAAAGTGGAGTACCATATTCTTCACACTCGCCTCCCTTGCTCCAACAACGTTCTCGGGGAAATTAATCTTTCTATTCTCCATTGGAAGGTCATGTTGATGATACCCATCCAGACTTTCGTCCTAATGCTCCTTTTTGGGAGACACCTATCGGATAGGCCATTTCTTGATTTGGCACCCGTGTAATTTCTCCTGATGATGAAGAAGAACACAGGAAATACCATGCTACTATTCTCCGTGCACAGGAGGTAGAAAATAATATTGATAACCTATTAGGCTCTACATTAGTACGTTCCACATCCCTTCCTGCGGGATATCGTTCACTAGCCAATTCTATGAGACCCATTGAACCGATTATAGATCATCCATTAACAACCCATAGCCCAAGTCAAATTTCCACCCCTCTCAACCTCTTATGTTATGTCTGTTCCAAATCCTCCTAGGTCTTTTGCATCTGGGGCCCAACCTTCAATTCTTGTTTCGTCAGTACCTTTGAATGCCGGGGGGAAACCCTTGGCACAACCTACGTTATCTGATACCAGAGTTGTACCTAGTCAAGGGAAGACCTCTAACATAGAAACATCTACAGTTTTTGTCCCTCCCACCCACACTAATGTGGTAAATCCCCTATCTAGTTCAAGTCAGCCCTTGGGGGCACAACCTGTTACCATTCAGTCTTCTAGTGGTTATGGTTATCAAATACCTATAGGTAATCATCCATCTAATCCTATAGGAATTCCTTATACTAGAATTCCATACCCTAGTAACAATTTTATTCCATGGGGGCAACCCAACTGGTCTTACATGCTAGCCATGGGAGGTATACCTATAAATACTGTGGGAGGTGTGGGAGGACCACCTTATGGAGGTCCTCCCCATGGGGGACCAAATGGTCTTGGAGGATCTAGAAAAATTCCTCCTCATGGTCCTGGAGGTCCTAGTGGTCCTGGGGGACCTGGTGGCTTTCCTCCTTATGGCTCTGGAGGGTCTGGTGACCCTCCATTTAGTGGCTCCAGTGGCTCTGGAGGTTTACCACCTCCTGGAGGCTCCAGAGGGTCTAGTGGTCCACATCCTGGTGGTTGTGGTGGTCGTGGTGGTCCTACTAGCTCTAGAGGTCCTTCTCTAGGAGGCCTCGGTGGTCCTAGCGGTCCTAATTCCAGAAATCAACCCTCCATGGGCAGATCCTCCGGTGGTCATTCCTCACAGCAACCTATTTATTAGTCTACCTATGGCCCTACTAGTAATTATATGCCATATCAATATTACCAGTATGTACAACAAAATAGACAGTTACCTTTCCTAGCAACTTTGGACTTGCTTGATTTGTCCAAGTTGATTAATGATCCCATTCGACACAATCCCTCGTGGCCTCCCATTCCAGTAAAGTTACAATCGGATATTTTGAAATTCGATGGGAAGCAGGGTGAAGATCCGTAGAACCATGTTATGACTTTTCATTTGTGGTGTTCCTCGAACTCCCTAATGGATGATTTCATTCGGTTATGACTCTGTTGCAGCTGCAACTTTTCTGCCCAAATTTCTTAAATTCGGGCCCCTCCTCATGATTTCGCTTTAATCTTTGAATCCTTGGAGCTGTTGGCATGTGTTTCAATCTTTAAATGACTACAAAGCTTAACTCTTGACCAAGGTCTGGTTTTTGATTGCACTGAAGTCTATGGTGAGCCCAAGCTGTTAAGATTGTTTTGTTTATTGATCAAACCAGTTGTCTTTATTGAGGTCGCCATTGTTGGATGTTTGAAGTTGACTGAAACACTTAGTTTTTCATTGTTTTGATTGAAAGTTCGAACCGTTTTTTGTCCGCCGTTGCGGTTCCTAAAGCAATTTAGCTTCCGAAGTGTGAAAGCGCCAATGGCCAATGCGTTTTAACCTGTTTTAGTCGCATGCATGAAGTCGTTTCTCGCCCGCCGTTGCGGATGGAAAAACCTTTTGTCTTCCGAAACGCAAATCCGTCCGACGTCCGACTTGCATCGCATGGCTTTAGTTTTCTCTTTTCCGTCGTTGCAGCTCTCCAAGTCTTTTGGCTTCCGAAGTTCAAATACTTTCGACTTCCGATTAAATCCTCTCGTGCACGCGTGTCCCTTGTCCGTGATTTGGGTTTCTTATACCGTTGCGGCTGGGAAAGCCCCTTGGCCTCCGAATGTTATTTCCTTCCGATTGCCGATTTTAAGTTTTCCCGCCAGTGTGTTTCATGTTGACTGCCATAGGCTAGGTTTGTCAGGCCTGTAGATGGTGTGCCTCACCATTTCCCTATGGAATAGTCATTTAATTGATAATATTGGCTGTTTTGAATGATGCTGGTCGATTGATGGCCGGCGGTTTTGAGGAGCTCAAGTACTCTACCATGGTGCTGAGAAAGACGGACCGTTTGGAAAGAATATAACTGAAACAATAGGGATCGCCAGGAGAACCAGGGGAGTAGAAGACAAAACCTGAAGCTATAAAGGCGCGAGCCCAAGAATTCGTCAGTTACCAGGTGGCCCATGATTACATACGGACAAGGAACGTGAAGCGTTTGAGAAAATGAAAGATCATGCATCTGGGGAAAACGAAACGCTCTGTAATTATAGTTTAAATATTTGAAAGTAGGAATGAGAGAAGGGATTTTTCTTTGGAAAATTTTGTAAATGTTTACTTGTAAGAGGAACTACTTCGTTTTGCAAAGGAAACTGCAATTTTTCCTGCTGGAGAGAGTGAAATGTGGAATGTATCAATGCGACTCAATGAATAAGGTTGAAGAGGAACTATTTTGTTTTCAGCCGTGTTTCATTTACTGTGAGATTATTTAACTTCCTGGACCTATGTTCTTGTTGTGTGTTCTTCAGTGTTTTTTTTGGGATGTCTTCCACTGTGAGCAATAAATGTTGTTCATAAAATAATCGGCTATTTGGTTATTTAAATATCTGTAATTGTTCATGTGTCTTGAATGAAGTATCAGCTATTTGTAACTCTTCATAATGCACGTACAAAATGTATTACTCACCAATGAATGATAAGTCTACTCCCTAGGGATAGTTTAGGTTGTTAGTTTACTTCGTGTTATGTTGTATGTGTTTTAGGTGCTTGTGAATCTTAAGACGAGAGGTAAGAACCTGCGCATCACATTGTGACTGTTCCTTGCATCTTTAGCACCCTGCATTGTTAGTTAGGCACTTTCATATCATACATTAAGTCAAAAAAAAAATTACAAAAAACTCGATGGTGGGCCGCAATCGGTAAAACCTTTGTTTTGTTGCTTGACCTACGGTAGCCAGACCGCAAACCGGACAGATTCCCTATACCAAACAGTCAACGGGCTAGTTATGAACGTTGATTGGGGAGAATCCCTTACTGTTGTCGCCTACGAATTTCTAGGCCCCAATAGTTTTGGCGCTAGAAGGAGGGCCGCCAGTGCATGGTTGGCCGAGGAAACCCATTTTCCTGAGAATATTCCACCGGTAACAGTTCTGAAAGTAGTGGATTTCATAATCCAATTCCAGAAGATAGAGAACATCTATATTTCATTGGTAATGAAATTGTTAATGATCTGAGAAGGAATACCAGGGCATACGTAAAGAAGATTGGAGGATTGCCAGTCATCCCTGAACTTCCTAGAAGAGAGTATAAAAAGAAAGATCGTCCTGTAACAGAAGACTCAGTGTTGGTCGAAGATTGGGAAGAGCTTGTAGAATCTGTTTTACAAGAAGTTGAGTTACCTTTGAATCAAGAAGGCCTAGAAACCCCTCACAATTCTCCTACTCATACTCCAGTTGTTTCACCTCCTCACTCTCCACCCTGACTCATGGCTGGCGTAAATGCAAACCAACCCCCCAACCCACCAAATCCACCACCTGCATGGAAATCTAGATCACCTCTAAATCTAACACCTCCATTACATGACTTACCCCAATCCTTCGAAAAATTGCTGCCTAAATTTGACCCCAATGAGAAAATCCTAGTGGATGATCATCTGTAGAGTTTCTACTTGGCAATAGAGGGTTTAAGGGCTAGGGAGCATGAAGATGTAGTATGTCGACTTTTCCCGCATACACTTAAAGGAGCTGCAGCTTCATGGTATTTTGGGTTTCCTGCTAACTCGATTTAGGACTGGAATACCTTTGAGAGGATTTTTAGAAGTAAGTATGCGACGCAAAAGACTCATGCTTCCCTCATGAAAGGACTATGTGCATTGAAGAAAGAGAAAAAGGAAAAAGTGCACAGTTTCACACAAAGGTTTGCAGCATATCTTAAGAACTTCTCTGAAACAGATAAGCCTTCAGACAAAGTACTGATTGAGTACTATACTTCAGCTTTGGGTCTTGATTTGGCCATGTTTGTGAAAGGTAGGGCCAAGCCTACTCTGACAGAGACCTATGAAGAGGCAGAAGTGGTGGAAGCGGAAAGATAAAGTATTGAAGATTATCCAGAACAATCAGGAGAGAAAGGTGCAGGGAGAAAATCCTTATTGTTCGCTAAGCCTAAAGAAGAAAAGTCACCAGATCTGGAAAATATGGCCAAGATGATGCAGAAGCTTTCCAACAAGATCATAGATATGGAAAAAGAAAAGGAGGCACAAAGGTTTTATAAGCCGTATTATAAGAAAAGAGAGGATAAAGATCATTCTAATCCTCCTCCTCACAATGTTGAATCCATGAATCTAACAGAGGTCGGCATGGATAATTTTTGCACTTTCCACCAACAACCACACTCTAAAAAGAATTGTCCACAATGGATAAAGTGTATGACGCTAGTGATGAATCAACTACTGGATTCTAGGTTAACAGAAGAAGGAGATGAAGAAAGAAAATAAAATTCTGCCTCTACGTCTAATGAAGATCAGGAAAAGGAGACCTTGTCATTATGGAATTCTGTCTCATTATTCGATGCTGAAGAAGGAAACACTCAGGGATACAAGGGCGTTATGGAGACCAACGTGGCCACAAGAAGCCAAGGAACGGTTAAGGATGACAGTCTTATTCTTCCAAAGATCAGAAGGCTACAGAGAAATGTTAAGAAGAAGTTTCAAAATAAATCCTCGGCTGATAAGATTCTAGAATTCACGATTACCAGCCAAAGTCCTAGACAAGATGATACAACAGCCAAGCCAAGTGAAGGAAATGCTGACAAACCACATCCAATTGGACAGCCGATGAATTATGACATTGTGGAGGATTTGAAAAAGGTAAAAGCGAATGTTCCACTATTCGAAATGTGCAAAGTGCCGCATCAAAAAGAGAGATTGTTGAAAGCACTTGAAGCATCAGATGACAAGCTTCCCACTGACAATCAACCTCAGGACGAAGAAGAAATTGGAGAAACCAGCATTGGAGGTGAGTCTAAAGCTAAGCATCTACCTTTCCTCCTAACATTTGAAATTTTTAATCATAACGTGCACAATTGTCTAGTAGATTCGGGGGCGTCCATTAATGTCATGTCCATATCAGTATGTAAGAAGATAAATGGGCAGCCAAAGCCAACCACGTGGAGGGTGGTTCAGTTGGACATGACAAACGTTAAGGTAATTGGTGAGATGAAAGACGTCCTAATCCATCTGGAATCCAATGACAAAGTATGCCAAGTTATTAACATCATAGTGGCCGATATACCAGACGCTTACGGTCTGGTCCTGAGTAGAGATTGGTCAGCCAAATTAAATGAATATTTCGCTTCAGATTGGTCGCAACTATGGTTGCCATACAAGGGGAGCCCAAACCGGATCAAGATTCTAAGAGAACCCCACATGAAGTACAATGTTACCCAACTGGATGAGAAGAATATACCTATGGATTCTGTATTGGGAAATTATTTTCTTGAGTTGGAACCAGGGAATTATCAAGCGGAAGAAGCCAGCAACCCATCTGATACCCAGCCTGATCTCCTTCGATTCTCGCAGGCTGGCGAGATTGATTGTAAAATAGTAGACTTAGCAGTAGGAGTAGATTCATTTTCAGTAGTTAATGATTTTTGGACTTTATTTTTCGATGGCTCTAAGACATTAGAAGGGTTAGGGGCCGGCTGTGTCCGAATTGACCCACAGAAGAATAAACATTTCCTTTCATGTAGATTAGAGTTTGAATTTACTAATAATACAGTTGAGTATGAAGCACTGGTGCAGGGACTCAAGAAAGCGATTGACCTGAAGGTAAGTAATTTAAAAGTTTTTGGGGATTCTGAAATTATTGTGAAACAAATCCGGAATCAAATCCACTTTGTTTCTCCTCACTTAAAAGCTTACCAGAATGAGGTATGGGACCTTCTTAAATGTTTTAATGCATTCAACATTATTTCAATCCCAAGAATTAAAAACGCAGCAGCTGACTTATTAGCCACTTCGGCCGCTAGGCTTGTACCCTCAAAATAATTGATGTACTGTTGAATTGCTTTTCATGCCTTCAGTACCTGATATGATTACCAACCTGCATGTGTTCGATGATGACCAGCAAATTATAGAATGTTTAACAAGTGATGAGGTATTCAAAGGAGCGATTATTGATGATGAAGAACACCAGGCCGAGATGAAATTTGATAATTTCATCCCTAAAGGGGTCAGAACGTTAGAAAAGATGTTTGACTTGAATGAAAAGTTTAGGAGATCCGCCGATGTGAAGACTCACAGCTCAACTCTACAGTTCGAGCTGATAAATTTGGGGACTGAAACGACACCTAAGTTCGTGAATCTCGGCAAATGATGTTTGCCGACAGAAAGAGACAGGTTCATCAGTCTATTTAAACAATACAAAGATGTATTTTCCTGGACATACCAAGAGTTAAAGACATACGATGCCAGCATCATCAAGCACATTATTCCCATCAAGGCGGGATTCAAGCCATATCAGCAGCCCTTGAGGAAAATGCATCCAAAACTGGAACCGCTGATTCAGAGTGAGGTAAAGAAATTGTTGGATGCTAAAATCATTTTTAAAGTCAGACACTCTGAGTGGGTATCAAATCTGGTACCGGTCAGAAAGAAGTCAGGAGAAATCAGACTGTGTGTGGATTTCAGGAACTTAAACCGCACATCGAATAAATATAACTATCATGTGCCACCCATGGAGCAGCTACTACAAATGGTTTCAGGTTCTGAACTATTTTCATTATTAGATGGGTTCTCTGGCTACAATAAAGTGTTGGTAGCCGAAGAAGACATATTAAAGACAACGTTCAGGACAAAATGGGGAACTTTTGAATATAGAAGGATGCCCTTTGGACTGATTAATGTTGGAGCGACATTTCAGAGAGCTATGGACATATATTTTCGTGGACTAATTGGACGTAGCGCTGTGGTGTACCTTGATGACATTAAAATATTCTCGAAGAAAAGAGGAGGGCACGCTTTTCACCTAAACCAAATTTTTGAACACTGTCGGAAATATGGCATCTCCCTCAATCCTAAGAAGTGCATTTTCACCGTCACTGAGGGAAAGTTACTGGGGCACATAGTTTCAAAGAAGGGTATATCTATAGATCGAGAAAGAATTAAGGCCATTGAACAAATCCCCATGCCCCATAATAAAAAAGGAATGCAATCGTTTATGGGAACCATAAATTTTGTACGAAGGTTTGTGCCTGATTTCGCTCAGACTGTCAAACCACTACAGCAGATGATCAAACAAAATGCACAATTTAAGTGGACTGATATTGATAAGGACGCTTTCAGCAAAATTAAAACTGTTGTTGCACACACTCCCTCCTTGAAAAGCCCCAACTTTGATAAAGACTTTATTTTGTATACATTTGCATCCGATGATTCACTGGCAGCTGTACTCACGCAAAAGGAATATGGGGGGGATGAATTCCTAATCGCCTTTATGAGCACTAGTCTAAAAGGGGCTGAATTAAACTACCCAGCCATTGATAAGCAAGCTTACGCAATTTTTAAGGCAGTGAAGCAATTCAAGCCTTATATATTAAAAAATCGAACCAAGGTAATAGTCCCCTACCCAGCTGTGAGATCCCTTCTTATACAAAGGGAGTTAGGAGAAAGAAGAGGCAATTGGGTGACATCCCTCCAAGAATACGATCTTGAATTCAAGCCAGCATCTATAGTTAAAGGTCAGGGGTTGTGCAAATTGATGACTGAAAATAGGAACAATGAAGAAAGCGCCTGGGAAGATGAGGCCGAATTACATTTAGCAGAGGTATGTCCTTTGTTTACAGCTCCTGAGTCTTGGTATAGAGACCTTGTACATTATCTACAGTCAGGACTGTTGCCGGAACATTGGAACTCTAAGCAAAGGAGGGTGCTGTGTCTGAAATCAGCTTCCTATCAAATCATCAAAGGCGTACTATTCAGGGAAAACTACGATGGAGTCCTTCTAAGATGCTTGGAGAAAGAAGATGCTAAGAAAGTAATGTTTGAATTGCACAATGGTCCGGCTGGGGGACATTATTCAGGGGACACTACAGCCCACAAGGTCCTCAGAGCTGGTTATTACTGGCCTACACTCCTCAAGGATGCACACGCACACGTCATAAAGTGTGATATTTGCCAAAGGTGTGGTGGAAGACAACATAAAGCAGCAGTGCACCTAAAGCCTATGATGATCACGGAACCATTTGAGCAATGGGGGCTGGACATTATTGGAGAAATAAAGCCAAATTCGTCCCTGCAGCACAAGTACATTCTTACTGCGACTGATTATTTCACTCGCTGGGTCGAAGCTATTCTGCTACGCAAGATTAATGAAGACGAAGTCATCAGCTTCTTACAAGACCATATCATGACCAGGTTTGGAGTTACAGTTTCGTTAGTTTTTGATAATGCCAAGTACTTTTCATCAATTAAATTGACTGCTTTTGCTCATGATAAAGGGATAAAATTACATTATTCTGCTAATTACTATCCACAAGGAAATGGCCTGGCTGAATCCTCTAATAAAAATCTGTTCAGAATCCTAAAGAAGACTGTCATAGAAAACCAAAGGAGTTGGCACTCAGCCTTACCAAACGCCCTATGGGCTTATAGAGTTACCCCCAAATCTGCAATAGGAGTGTCTCCATATACCCTTGTATATGGTAAAGAAGTCATCCTTCCTCCAAATATCATGCTACCATCTTCCATACTAGCTCAAGAGTCTAGGGGGTCAGATGATGAAGTTTTACAAATAAGAATATATAATCTCCTGAAAGCAGAGGGTGCCAGATCTAAAGCCAAAGAACACTTTAAGCAACAACAAGAGTCAGTTAAGAGATGGTTTGACAAGCATAAAGCTAGGAAAAAAGACTTTGAAGTGGGAGACTTAGTTCTCAAATGGGACCACCCCCATGATGAGAAAGGAAAGCATACCAAATTCCAGCAGTTGTGGGTAGGCCCTTTTCAGATTGCAGCCGAGCTTGGTCCTTCTACCTACAAGTTACAAGATCTGCAGGGGTGGGAGGAGAACCTACCAGTAAATGGTTTGGTTCTCAAACCTTATTTTTCCTGAGATTGTTTGATTTTTCTGTCTTGTATATAAATAATTCATCTAGCTGTCTTTTGAGTCATGTTTTTCAGTTTGCTTTAGTTGAGTTTCTTGTTTTCAATAAAGGGGACGAACCCTTGGTTGCGAGGGGAACATCTAAATGTTTGGGAGTGATAAACATTTGAGTATCAGACTGTGTGTTAGTGTTTGAACTTCTTCCAGTTTAGCAGTTTTCTCAGATAATTCTATGTCAATTGAAGTCCTGCTTAACCCCTATGAAATAAACTGAATTCGAGGAGTCTGGGGTACTATGTCGAGGCTCCATCCACGTCACATTTAAAATGTTCTAAGGAGCAGCAGAAAAGGACCCCTGGAAAGGAGCAAAGTGAACAGTGTATTAAATATAAATGATCCCATGCCAAGAAACGAATGCCAAAAGGCAAATAAAGAGTCAAAAAAATCCTATGAAAGCATCATAAATCAAAGCAGGAGCTAAATCATAAATACTAAATTACCAAAAGATCCTCTCCATCCGTGAGCTGAAACTTGAGGTACACCACTCACACAAAAGGACACTATGGGATAGAGGATCCTGAATTAAAATTCAGTAAGAAAGGCGTATAGGAGGACTCATATGAAAGGGACAAAAGTCCAAAAGCACAAAAGTGCTAAAATGGCATGGGAACAAGGAACAAATGAATATTGCTGCTTACCATCTACTACAATCCTGTGGTGTCCACACCATTAGCCTCCTAAAGACAAAGGTTAATGAAACTCATTGTCTAGCCTCAACAAAGTCATCCAGACTTGAAAATCTTGGCTTCCACTTCCCCTAATTGGACTGTCATCAATTATTAAGGGTACGCACTTCTGTCATCTGAGAAATCCATATTGCTGGAAGAATTCAATGCGATGCTGGTGTTGTTAAGCAGTCTGTCACTCAGAGGTTAATCACCCAGAGATCTAGGTTCACCAGGTAGTCACCAATTGTTGCAGCTGCAACTTTTCTCCCCAAATTTCTTAAATTCAGGACCCCTCCTCATGATTTCGCTTTAATCTTTGAATCCTTGGAGCTGTTGGCATGTGTTTCAATATTTAAATGACTACAAAGCTTAAGTCTTGACCAAGGTCTGGTTTTTTATTGCACTGAAGTCTATGGTGAGCCCAAGCTGTTAAGATTGTTTTGTTTATTGATCAAACCAGTTGTCTTTACTGAGGTCACCATTGTTGGATGTTTGAAGTTGACTGAAACACTTAGTTTTTCATTGTTTTGATCGGAATTTCGAACCATTTTCTATCCGCCGTTGCGGCTTCTAAAGCAATTTAGCTTCCGAAATGTGAAAGCGTCGATGGCCGATGCGTTTTAACCTATTTTAGTCGTGTGCATGAAGTCATTTCTCGTCTACCATTGCGGATGGAAAAACCTTTTATCTTCCGAAACGCAAATCCATCTGACGTCCAACTTGCATCGCATGGATTTAGTTTTCTCTTTTCTGCCGTTGCGGCTCTCCAAGTCTTTTGGCTTCCGAAGTTCAAATCCTTCCAACTTTCGATTAAAGACTCTCTTGCACACGTGTCGCTTGTCCGTGATTTGGGTTTCTTCCGCCGTTGCGTCTGGGAAAGCCCCTTGGCCTCCGATGTTATTTTCTTTCGATTGTCGATTTTAAGTTTTCCCGCCAGTTTGTTTCCTATTGACTACCATAGGCTAGGTTTGTCAGGCCCGTAGATGGTGCGCCTCGCCATTTCCTTGTGGAATAGTCATTTAATTGATAATATTGGCTGTTTTGAATGATGCTGGTTGATTGATGGCAGGCGGTTTTGAGGAGCTCAAGTACTCTACCATGGTGCTGAGAAAGACGAACCGTTTGGCAAGAAAATAACTAAAACCATAGGGATCGCCAGGAGAACCAGGGGAGTAGAAGACAAAACCCGAAGCTATAAAGGCACGAGCCCAAGAAGTGATCAGTTACCAGGTGGCCCATGATTACATAAGGACAAGGAACGTGAAGCGTTTGAGAAAATGAAAGATCATGCGTCTGGGGAAAATGAAACGCTCTATAATTATAGTTTAAATATTTGAAAGTAGGAATGAGAGAAGGGCTTTTTCCCTGGAAAATTTTGTAAATGTTTACTTGTAAGAGGAACTACTTCGTTTTGCAAAGGAAACTGCAATTTTGCCTGCTAGAGAGAGTGAAATGTGGAATGTATCAATGCGACCCAATGAATAAGGTTGAAGAGGAACTATTTTGTTTTCAGCCGTGTTTCATTTACTGTGAGAGTATTTAACTTCCTGGACCTATGTTCTTGTTGAGTGTTCTTTAGTATTTTTTTTGGGATGTCTTCCACTGTGAGTAATAAATGTTGTTCATAAAATAATCGGCTATTTGGTTGTTTAAATATCTGTAATTGTTCATGTGTCTTGAATGAAGTATCAGCTATCTATAACTCTTCATAATGCAGGTACAAAATGTATTACTCACCAATGAATGATAATTCTTCTCCCTAGGGATAGTTTAGGTTGTTAGTTTACTTCGTGTTATGTTGTATGTGTTTTAGGTGCTTGTGAATCTTAAGACGAGAGGTAAGAACCTGCGCATCACTTTGTGACGGTTCCTTGCATCTTTAGCACCCTGCATTGTTAGTTAGGCACTTGCATATCATACATTAAGTCAAAAAAAAAATTACAAAAAACTTGGTGGACCGGGCCGCAACCAGTAAAACCTTTGTTTTGTTGCTTGACCTACGGTAACCGAACCACAAATCGGATGGATTCCCTATACCAAATAGTCAACGGGCTAGTTGGGAATGTTGATTGGGGAGAATCCCTTACTATTGTCGCCTGCGAGTTTCCAAGCCCCAACAGACTCTTTCTGCAAACTTTGACCAGTACGGCCGCGAAGTGGTACATTGAACTCCCATAACATTCGTTTGTGGATTTTGGCTCATTGGAAACCGTATTTCTTATGCACTTTCAACTCCATATCCATTATGAAATGGGCACTGTACTTTTAACTTCTCTGCGATAGAACATCTCCACCCACATTTCTGATCATATTCATGAGTGGAGAAGGAGGAGAAGGCTTATTAAGGCCCCTACTCTAGATCAGTTGTTAGTTGATTGGTTCACTAATTCCTTGTTGCCTCCTATTTCCTAAGATGTGGCCATGGGCGGCGTCGTTACCGAAGAGCAGGCTATTAGTTGAGCTCAGTACCTAGAATTGGTATATTCCTAGTCCGAGACTCTTTATGATCTGATTCCTTAAGCTCCTTACCCCAGCAATGACCCTGCTAAGCCACCAGCAGAAGTACCTGTTGATGTGATTCTTGGTTCAATCCAGTCCCCATCCAGAGAGAAACCTACCAAGCAAACATAAACCACTACTCCTTCGACTCCCAAGGTTTCTACTGAGGTCAATTCTATTCAAAGTACTCAAACCTCGGGCAATAAAAATAAAGGTAAAAATTGAAATAAAAAACCTGGAAACCAATAGGAGACCCCACGATCAACCAATAATGACAATGAAAAAGGGAAAAGGAAGGCTAAATATCCTTGTCTATTATGCGGTGGTGACCATTTTTCAAAGGAGTGTCCCCATCGGGACGAAATCTTCAAGTTTCTGAAGTCTAATCTCGCACCTACAGTACTTATGGATCCCTTTCCCTCTCAACAACAACTGGTAGACCACATGTCTAACCAGGGTAAATCTAGTTCATCTTAGGAAATTCATATGATGTCCTCAAATACCATCCATTTGCAAACTCGAAGCCAGAATTATGATAAACCAACAGATAAGAAAGAAGGTCAATCTTCTTCAGGGAAAGCTCCCTCTACTAGTTCTCCGGAATCCTTGTCTATTGTTCCCTTGTCTATCGAGAAGCCTACTCTCGACATGATTTTGTGCCCACCAAAGAGTACTCTTCGGAAGGATGTCTTTAATACCAATGCCTGAGCTGATCAATTCTATAATGTATTTGAATATCTCACTCATGCACCTTGTGCGATGTCTACCCTAGAAGTACTCCAAATTTGCCCCACACAGCGCAAGAACTTGTTGACAACTTTAGGAGATTTAGACCCGGATAACACTAACTTGATTCACTCAATGCTGAGAACTATAAACCTAGATTACCACATAAACTCACTTTTCAGATCATTACGAAATTAGTGGGAAAGAAAGTCTTTCGAACGGTACTAGATGAAGGACCTTCGACCTAGGTGTTATCTCTGACTTTTTGGAAATCTCTTGGCTCTCCCGAGTTTGTTACATCATTGACGACCCTTAAAGCCTTTGATGGATGGGGTTTCCAACCCCATGGTCTCATATCAGCCCTCGTGGTCGAGCTAGGGGGAAAAACCATTTCCATCCAAGTAGAAGTGGTGGATGCCCCTTTGGATTATAACCTCCTTTTAGGAAGGAATTGGTTCTATGCCATGACTATTGTTGCTTCAACAGTATTCCGAACAGTCCAATTCCCGCATCTTGGGAGAATTGTTACCATTGAACAGCTTGATTTTTGTACACTGGATGTTACTACTTCCACAGCTAATAACATTCCCATGTTAGGTCAGTCCCCTCCTCCTTACCAGTCGATTGGGGTAGGTATGCTGAAGGATTCATCCCTTATGGGGAATTTTCCATCTACTCCTCCTAGCACGGATGCCACAACAGTACATATGATTGCCTCATTTGATTTTGAGCCCAAGGGCAAAAATGTTGTTGAGTCCACCTCATTGAGCCCACACGAAGCTATGTATGACACCATTCAAACTTGTTCCGATGATCACACTGATGACCTTCATTTAGTGGGTTCGGATCCTTACCATTTATCGTACTGGTTAGAACCTTCTCTTTCGATTCTAAATTATCTCTCCGAGACTATTTCCTTCTGACAAGTCCATTATAGAGATCATGAATATAGATGAGCCCATTTGGGAGGATCACCATCATAGATCCATGTTCCTCCCCAATACCAGTTCGGGCAGCCATGATTTTGCATCCTTGTTTCCTACTGATATTGTGAACATTCCACAAAGTCCTATATTGTTGCAATACATAGATTCTGAAGGAAACGTTTGCAACAATACTCAGAAGAACCCAATTGACATATCAGCCAAGCCTGATGTTATTGAGCACGTTCATGTTGGGCAGAACTGCTCCACAGATGAATCTGAAGCATATAAGGCACTTTTTAAGGAATTCCATGATATTTTTTCCTGGTCCTATGAAGAGATGCCAGGGATTGACCCTTCCATTGTGGTCCACGATATTACAACTTATCCCATGGCTAAACCTATCAGGAAGAAACTTAGGCAAGTCCATCCTAGGAAGGCCGCAGCTATTAAAGCTGAGATTGAGAAACTTCTGAAAGCTGGTTTTATTTATCCTGTACCTCTAATGGAATGGGTATCGAATGTTGTCCCTGTTAATAAAAAGAAGGGTACCATTAGAGTCTACATTGAATTTAGGGATTCTTGTCCCAAGGACAGCTATCCTACCCCACATATCAATCAGATTATCAACAACTGTGCTGGAAGTGTTATCTTTTCATTCATGGATGGCTTCTTCGGCTACAATCAGATTGAGATATTTCCCTCCGATCAGCATAAGACGACATTCATTTTCCCATGGGGAACCTTTGCATATAAGAAGTTACCTTTCAGCTTGAAAAATGTTGGAGCCACGTTCCAGCGTGCGATGTCCTATGCATTTCATGACATTAAACATATTGTTGAACCATACCTTGACGACCTCCCTGCTCATTTGTAGCGATGGGAGGACCATCCTGGTAATCTTAGAGACATATTCCTGAGATGCCGTCATTATAATATACGGTTCAATCCACATAAATGTGTTTTTTTCATTAAGACAAGATGTCTTCTTAGCTTTGTGGTATCCAAAGATGGTGTCCGGATCGATCCTTTGAAGATTGCTGCTATCATTAATCTACCAGCCCCAACCAACATCCTTGAACTCCAAAGTTTTCAAGGGAAGGAAAAATTTCTCTGTCATTTCATGTGCAATTTCGCTGAGAAAATACACGGTTATATGCGTCTCCTCAAGAAGAACACTCCATTATTCTAGGATGACCAAGCCCAATGCGCCTTTGATAATATTAAGCACGCTCTGACTCATTCACCCATTATACACCCCCCGGATTATTCAAAGGACTTTCTCTTGTATATTGCTGCCTCCGCTACTACCATCGCCATGGTTTTAGTGCAGGACAATCTCCATGGTCAGGAGCATGTGATTTATTATGCCAGTAAGAATCTTATTGATTCTGAAACCCATTATTCACATGTGGAGAAGCTAGCTTTGGCCACGGTCATTGTTGTGCAAACATTTCGTCACTACATTCTGCTTCGCACTACCACCGTAGTGGCAGACCAGAACCCGATGTACTACATTCTGACTCGTCAGGTACTCGGGGGAAAGTACTCTCGTTGGATCATCATCCTTCAGGAGTTCGATCTCGAGTTTTCCAAGGCTACATCAAAGAAATCCTGGTTTTTACTGAGCTTATGTGTGACCTTCCCTGTGCTACCACAAAATCTGAGCCCAACGATTCATTTCTAGATGAATTCTTGTTCCTAATTATCACTACTGATCCTTGGTATGGAGATTTGCTGATTTATCTACAAACCCAACGTTTTCAGCCGCATCTATCTCATGATGATCGTCGCCGCATCCGTCACCATGCAAAGTACTATCTTATCTTAAATGATACCTTGTATAGACGTGGGATTGATTCCATTCTTCGGTGATTCCTCACTCATGAGGAGGCTGAACACGTGTTGAATGATTGCCACTCTGGAGCATGTGGCAGTCATTTATCTGGGATGGATACAACCCAGAAAATCCTTCGCGCTGGCTATTTCTAGCCTTCTGTCTTCAAAGAATGTCACGAGGCTATTAAGAAATGCCCACCTTGCCAACATTTTTATCCCAAAAAGCGCACCCATCCTGCTCTGCGTCACCCCGTCATTTCCATTGGCCCTTTTTCCAAATGGGGGATTGACTTCATGCATTGTAAGCCTACCTCAGCTGGGGGGCATGGTTACATCATCGTAGCCATGGATTATTTCACAAAATGGGCTGAGGCCATGCCTACATATGCAAAAGATGGTAAGATTGTCATTCTCTTCTTGTTCAATCATATCATAGCTAGATTTGGAGTTCCGCAGTCCATCGTCACTAATCATGGATATCATTTCCATAATCAAATGACAGAGGAATTGAGTGCCAAGCTAGGTTTTCGCCATGAAAACTCTACACCATATTATCTGCAAGCTAATGGTCAGGTAGAGGCCATTAACAAGGTTTTGAAAACTATGCTTCATCGGATGGTTGGATATCATAAATCCAATTGGCATCTTGTTCTTTTTTCCACTCTTTGGGCTTATTGGACTTCCGTGAAAATAACTACTGGTTTCATGCCATTCCAGCTTGTTTATGGACTTGAAGTTGTCTTGCCGCTCCAATGTTAGATTCCATCTTTACAACTTGCCTTCGAACTTTTCCCAGACACTTCCGCAGAGGAAGCAAGATTTTTGTACTTAAATAACCTTGATGAGACTCATAGAGATGTCGTCTTCGCTAATGAGGCACATAAGAAATGCATCAAGGCATAGTATAATAAATCCATCTAGCCTCGTGTTTTCAACGAGGGTCACCTAGTTTTGACTTATGACTAGAGATATGACAAGCTAGGGAAGGGTAAGTTCAAGTCCATGTGGTATGGACCTTTCGTTATTTCCAAGGTGTTAGAGAAAGGAGCCTATGAGTTAGTTGATTATGATGGAATCCCTTTGGGGAAACCTTACAATGGGTTGTACCTGAAAAGGTACTATGCCTAGGTTTTCTTGGATGGTATATTGTATATATATATTGATTGAATTTCAGTGTGCTTTCAGTATTTTCAAGATGGTTTTGAGTTTTAGTGTCCACATCTGTTTATACCATGTTTTGGTCATGTAGATGGCTTTCTACGGCTTTGTTGATGGTGCTTGCCACCACACCTTGAATCTAGCCTCAGATGCTTGGGTTCTCTATTCCCCAGCTGAATATTTGGTTAGTTCAGGAGCAGTTTGTTTAGGTCCTGCTACTAATAACATCGTCGAATATGAAGCAGTCATCGGTCTTCTGACTGAAGCTTCCTCCCAGGATGTCCGTGATCTAGTAGTTTTGATGGACTCTCAGCTCATGGTTTGTCATTTAAACCATGTCTACACCATTAGGAACCTGGTGCTCCTCTGCCTCTTCTGGAGGGTACGTTTGTTAGAAAGATCATTTGGAACCATTACCTATAGGCATATCCCTAGGGAACATAATGTAGTTGCTGCTTCATTGGATAATTACATCCTATATTGGCATATTTCCTATTCATGATGTTAAATCAAACATGGTATATTGTAAATAAACATTTAAAGACACATAGAACTCATAGAAAATTCATTTATCCATTTGAGACGTATAAACACCGTGTAAAAGTCTGTATATATATACGAAAAGGTTTTACAAAAATAGGTCCCGAGACCTCATCTGAAGCACGTAGAATTTCAAGCAAAATCATCATACAGAAAACCCTAAAGCTATAAGCTTTCAGTATACATGTCTCATCCACTAATGGTGCTCATGATAGCACATCACTGCTCAATCCACCCTACATAGTAGCCTGCTGAATCGGTCTAGTACTCCCGCCGTAGATCACTGATATCTAGTCGGGAGGTCATCTATATCAGCATCTGGGATGTCTAGAGTCAACCTCTCTAGGTTCTCCTCTAGCTCCCCGATGGTATCATCACCCTATGGCACAAAGTGAGCTTCGGCTAGCCTGTCTAATGGAGATACTCCTCCAAGCCTCGCTGCTCCAACATCTGCATGAACACAAACAGGTCTTGTCACTTATCATAAAAAATATAAAACATAAAAAACATAAAAACTTTTTCCATTGTTAGGGTTTCTTGCTTCTTACCAATGTCACCTCACTGCCCTTCAGGTGGGAGTGGTAGGTCAGGATCACTTGTAAAATCTGTGCCTGCATAGGCATAGTCCTCGACCATGAGTATCTGATCCCGTAGCCATCTGAAGAACGGATCACCAAACTTCACTCTGCCCCTACCCGCTCCTGTGCGAGCCATGACTTGGACCCACCTCAGCATACGGGGGTCCCGTGCTCTCAAACTCTAGAAATTCACCTGGGGGCTCATCTGTGGGACCCGCTCAAAGAAGAAGAAAGATAAGATGGAACCAAATTCGAACTGCTTCAGCTCTCCCTGTTGACATTTAGTCAGCTGATCCTTGAAGATTGGAAGCAATGCTTCCACCCAGTTGAACACCATAGGTGCCATAGCCTTTAGGGCATACAACATATGTGCCCTAGAATCCTAATGCACACCTTGGCTCCCTGCAACCCTCTGCATGGTGAGCAAGACAATCCGTAGAGCCCTATCTATCACTACCCTGATGGGGATTTTCTTCCCCGATGTACCTGTACCTGGTACACAGTGCCGATCTGTGATCTCTCTAGTGGTAATATCCCCACCACGGGAACCTTTCAGTGAGATGGGGGCACCCTGTCTCGATAGGCCAGTCAGTAAGTAGATATCCTCTACCTCTACTGTAAGTATGTGTGCCCCCAACTCAAAATACTGTTGTTCTGGATTCCACATTCTCAGTATGTGTTCTAGTAATCTCTGTTGGGACACCATGCTTGGTGTCCAGAAGAAATTTAAGAGCCCACAGTTCCAGAGTGCGGCAATGCAAACCGCATTCCTTTCAACAGCAAGATCCTCGTCATCATGTGTTCTTTCCTTCCATATCACCATATTCTGGACACCTAGACTTGCCAAAAACAACAATGGTATGCATTAATATCATCCTTGAGTCATTGCAAATCAAAAGAATGAATAAATTTTGCCCATATCATTTGTTTAACTTCTCCACGGCCGGCACTTCCTATGCCCCATTGGAGACAGGCAGTGGCACCACCTGTCCACCATGTTCTTGGCACGGTTCTCAGGTGGTACCGCGTATCTCGTAAGAGGTAGCCACGATGCCTGCATATTGGATTTTAGGGCTTTCCAAATAGGCCAAAAACCCCACCAAATCCCAAAATAGATGCTATGAAATGAAATATAAGGGTCTTATTTGTTACTTGCAACTAACGAGACTAAAAACGGATGGTGGAAACTCCCGGTATCAGCTATGGAAGATCTGGCTAGAAAATGCTCCAAGTGCTCTCTGCTAGAGGTAAATAGTGAAATGTTTTGAGTTTTTACTATTTACTTGCCTTATATAGACATTTTTTGGGTCTGACTTACTATAGTTTTGATATTACATCATGTTCTGGTCGAAATCTATTTGTCATAATCCCTTAATGTTGATTTTGAATGCATTTAACACTTATGAGTCGTCTGCAGGTTGACTTTAGTAAGAAGCTTTGGAAAGTTTGTTTATGGATTTTTCATACTTTCACAAAATGGAAAAGGTCGTCGAGCATTTATTATGACACTTTATCATGCTCGTTAAAATCTAGTATCAAAGTTCCGAGTCCAGTTCAAGTTTCTTTCCAGGCTCGTAAAATACGACATCGTGTAAAGAAGCGTCATGGAGTTCTCTTTTTACCTCTTTTTCAGGCTCCTTAAACATGAAAAAGTCATCGAGTCCTTTTCCGATTCTTTCCAGGATCGTAAAACATTACGTTGCGTAAAGGAACCTCATGTATTTATCTTTAAACCCTTTTTAGGCTCCCTAAATATGAAAATATTGTTGAGCGCTCTTGTCTTCTTCACGCTCGTTAAAGTATTTGAAGAGTCATCCATCCGACGGTAGATTATCTCTTTCTTGGTTTAGATAGGAATATTTATGAGAAAGGACCACTCCATCCAGTCATGGCTGGAATATTTCTCTAAGGTATGATTTTACACTTTTTTGGCCCTTAAAGACTAAATCATATGAAAAAGGACCCCCATGGAGTTTTCTTCTGTATTCATTCAGACTCTCTAAACATGAAAGATACTAAGTTTTCTTTCAGTGGACTTGTTAAATTAAACATTGAGAGACCTGTTTTGGGAATGAACCCCTCCTCTCTCAGGTTCGTAAAACATATGAGCCTGGAATTGTCTTTTGACAAGCTATATCGAGTGTTTTTTACCCTCTTTGAACTCGTAAAACCGAAAAGAGGAACTCATCGATCATGATGGGGAAAATGGGAAGGGAATCATTTTGTAAATAATGGTAGTTGTTTGTCGTTACCTTTGAACATGGCACTTGTCTGCACAATGATGTCAGTCAATTGGGTATTCATCTGATCTCCATGATGATCCACTTTCATGAGTCATGTCAATCCTTTGAGTCTTTCAAAAGAATGCCTTGTCCACTGTTGCATTGTATATCTGTCCTATATAGTCATGCTGCCAAGTCATTTTGTCGTGCTGCCCGATGTTCAAAGGAGATCCAAAGCAATTTTACCTCTGTATTCTACACAGTCTTTGTGTCAGTATCTTTGAGTCAGTCCTATGGTTACTACATTCACATCATTCCAGAACTATGTTCCGAGTTTCATGTCATCGATGTGGGACTCATCATGGCCCTCCTTCGATGAGACTATTCCCATCGACATCATCCCATCATCCAGGAAATAGTCTTAGAAACAATGTTTAGTACCTTGAGATCTGGATGCCTTAATGACAGATTCTCTCGCTCTTGACATAGGTTCACATCATTGACCTTTGATCAATAGAATCGACTGGGTGTTTGACATCAGGACATCTATTCGCACTCAGTAGATTGTACTAGGGTACCTTGGGAATCATTGACATTAATGGTGATCTCCCTCGCACTTGTTAACGGTTCACATCATTGGCCGGTAATCAAGTGGTTTCTACCGTGTTCGACTTTAGATCATTGTAATCACATGGATAGAATCATACTTTGTGGAAGACAAGACGAAGACCCTGGGCATTTGTTTTAAAGTGCTCATTGCTTTTTTCCCAGGTTGCAATGGAGTTTTGTATATCTAGCATGGATCCACATTTGTATGGTCATCGATATGCTCAAATTTGTGTCTGTATGACATAGATCTACGATGTATGTTTGGTAGCTATGTCCAATTTTGAGTCCTCTATCACATGGATCTACGTTGTATTCTAGTAGCCATGCTTGTTTATTTCACTCATGGATCTTCCTTGTATTGGTCTGTAGCTATGAGTTTGGTTACTTGTGTCTATGAGTCAACATACTGATGTACTATAGATGCCTACTTGACTGCATACTCCGATCGAGCCGATATTTTCATCTCCTGGCAACGACTTGTTCTCAAAGCTCTCGTTTATCGTATCACTCTAAGACTCATCCTTTGGGGGGCATCTATACCAAAATCCTGTCACCATCATGTGATAAGACATTTGACATACCTACTTTCCCTGAATCCCAGCTTTTGGAGTGGAAACTAAATGGTTTTTCATCAATATGTCATACAAATTCCCAGAACCATGCATGCCCCTTTATCCAAAAGCGGTACCCCTGCTCGCACCGCCTTTCATCGGTTGTCCACAAGCGGTGCCACCACCCATTTCCCTTGGTCCATATGCGGTTATTACCAGAACTGCTCTGTCATAGAAGGAGAAGCACGGTACCCTGGGTAAAAAGGGAAAAAGAGAAGTTTCTTGAGGCTTCTAGATGATAAGCCTCGTGTACTGGCTTATCCCTACTGTTGTGGGTTGGTTGATCTCGAGATCCCTCATCCTAGGATCTTAGAGGCCACCTCACCCACTAATTTCTCAACCATTTCTATCCATTAAATCCCTATAAATATGAGCTCATAGCCATGGTTGAGGAGAGAACATTGAAGGTATTGTTATGCTGTTGGATTGATCCTTGGCCCAATATCATTTGGAGAGAGCATAGAGAGCTAGAGTCGGAGCTTTTGGGGATGAAGAGCTGGTTTCATGGAGATGCATGTCAACACTAAGGCTTGGTTGTAAACTTCTTAATATTTATAATGCAAAATGATTTCTGTCCCACATATGATGTTGTTGTTGTGATTTTGCATATATATGTTGCTAGATTCCTTAGTCACTAGCATATATTAGTAGATCATATCCTGGTTGCTTTGATTTGTTTCATGTTGAGATTTTTTGTAGGTACACAGGTGAACTATCAAAGCCTTGTATTCCAGATATCCACAGTGTCTAGGGAGAGTCTTCAACCTCTGTCCTCTATTTGTTCTAGATCTAAACCATTTAGACCAGTGGAACACCTTGCTGTTTACAGGAGGTGAAATATTCCAGCCCACACATCTCCTCTTCCCCTCCATCTATGACGAGGGAAACCGCTTGGTCGTCGTGGCCCAACATCTGCATACACATGACAGATTGTCCCTATGTGTCATCACACCAAAACATGTCTTTTGAGTCAATATATCAAAAAACACAAAAAAAATTAATAATTCAAAAAACTTAAAAATAGGGTTTGGGATTCGTTACTTATGTCGCCATATGCCGCTCCTTGTGGTAGGGGAATGTCCGGATCTCCCCGAAAATCTATCCCTGCATAGGAATAGTCATCGATGGAAATGATCTGCTGCCACCACCATGGAAAGAAGTCCGCTTGGTAGGGGTTAGCCACCCTACCTCCACCCAGTCTACGCATAATATTTTCCTAACATAGTTGGGCCAAATCTCGAACTCTGTGTGGAGGAATGTCCACTCTAGGGATTAGCCCCGGTACAGGATCAAAGAAGAACATGCTCAGTATGTTGCCGAAACTGAAGTTTCTCACCCTGCCCATCTTGCAATCACCGAGTTGCTACTTCATGTTACTCAACAGCGTAGTGCTCCAGTCGTACACTGTGGGTCTCATACACTCCACCGCATAGAACATCAATGGCCGTGAGGCCTAGTGGAGTGAAGCTAGACCGACTATCCTGTCGAGTGCTAATAGTATGGCCTTCAGTCCTAGTACCTAGATCGAGTTTGTCAGGATTTTACTCCCAACCTTTTTCATGTCCAGAAAATAATATACCGCAATGTACTCATCAATGGTAAGGCCACCTCCAGGCCCGCGAGAGCGTAGGTTCACCACCTCTCCCTGTCGGGATAATCCAGTAATAAAATATATGTCCTCAATCTCTATAGTGAGAGACATCCTGTCGATATAAAAAGACTCTGATTCTAGATCCTAGTAATCTACTAGCACCTGTAAGAGTCTTGGTTTGGCCCTCACGCTGCCAAGACACCAAAAATTATACAAACCGCATGCACGTAGAGCTTGTTGGGCCATTAAGTCACCTTGAACAACCTCTTCTACATCTCCATGTTCCCTCTCCCTCAAGTCTAGAACCATCCTGCACATAAAAAATGATTTTTGGTCATTGTATACCTTAAAAATCCTTATGTGCGGTCGCATATGCGACTGTTTGCAAAACAACTGCGTATGTATGCGGTTTTGGGAGGTTTTTCCACGTATGGCCAGCCCTATATGTGGAAAAAACCCCGATATCTGCGTGGGCCGAAATGCCTATTTTAGATTGGCCTAAAAATTAAAATTGACCATGGAAATTGAAAAAATTTGCATGAAATGGGAAGAGGAGGACATGAGGAGTTACTTGGAATAAACGGTGTCGAATTTCGCTGGAAAAAGCTCCCGGAATTCGAGTTGGAAGTTTTGAGCTCAAATGGGTAAAAATTTCAAATGATATGGAATTTTTGAATTTTTTACTATTTATAATTTTTTTTTGAAATTTTTGAAATTTTTTACCCACTTTCTATAGTTTTGGACCGTTTCTGACCATTTTGGACCGTTTTGGACTAATTTAATGATGTAGGAGTCCATTTTGAGAGTCATTTTAACCGTGGTTTTGACCCGTTCATGCCGATTTTAGGTATTATGTCTAAACTGGCATATAGGTTAGGTTTCACATCCGTTTTCACTTTGCATGACCTTATGACCGTTTCTCTATAACCTTAGGTATGAACCCATTCTATCTTGTCATAGAACCTCCTTGTTGCTTTTAGAAGTGACATGATGTGAATGGTAGAGCTTGACCATACATGGTTGCCCTAGTTAGATCTTGCTTTTCATTTGGTTCCCATGCCGACATTTTTCCCTTAGGGTGTGTGAGTTCTTTGTATAGTATCGCCATGACTTTGCGCAAGAGCCTCATACTCCTCTTGATCTTTTTGCTGGCCCTTTTTCCCTAGGACTCCCTTATGTCAAGTTGTAATTGCATTATCATGAGTTTTACTTGCATTATTGAGCCTTATACCGGCTTCCCTGACTTTGATTATTAGCTATATATCCCGAGCTTGTCTCATGTCTGGCCATGTAGAGCCATTTTACATATCCTTTGCAGCTTGATTCCCCATTTTTTTACCGGGAGGGAACTTTCCCCCGAGTGTCATTATCCTACACATGTGTCCTTGCATTGAGCATAGGTATGTTCCCCTGCTTGGCACTAGTTTTTTTGCCCCTTGACACTCATCTCCTCCTAGTCTGTAACTATAAAACACTTTTATTCTTTTTCAAGATTTTCAAAATATTTGAAAAAGTCCAAAAAAATCAAAATAACCAAAAATCCAGACAGGAAAATATGTTATCTTTGGCAGCAGTCGAGTAGTGTCGCCTTTGAACAGAGCACTGTATATCACATATGTTGGTTGGGTTAATAGTTTGACTTTAGGAGCTGTACTCGTTTCTCTGATTTTATCTCCACCGACTAGTTAAGCTTCCAGTCCCTATGGAGTCTCTGTCGATGCCTCTTGTGTCACAGAGATGTCCCAGTTTTGTATATTGAGTGTATGCTGCCTACATTCAGTCACCGTTCACCTTTATGCTCTTGTTCGAAGGAAGTTGAAACATGAGTCAGCCATTCCTCACTTCTCTTGGCTTTTCATGTCGGCCATTCCCGGTACTGATATTGGTTCGTGCACATTATGATCGAGTCATTTCACATTATATAGCTTTGCTGAGTACCTTGTGTTGGATGATGAGGGATGCCTTAATCCCCTCCTTCTAGCATATTTCATCCCATCGACTTCAGATCATTTATTCTAGGATAGGAATCTAGAGTCATTTTGAGTGCCTTGAGACTTGCAGTCATCACTGGAAGGTTCTCTCGCCATCGACAGTTTTGGGAATACATCAATGTCCCCTGATCGATGGATTCTCTCAAGTGTTCAACCTCAACACATTTATTCACACTTGTTAGTTTTCACTCTAGTACCTTGATTCCCATTTTCATTATTGGTGGGTGATCTCGCGTCTGTTAACGGTATACATCAATCAACGGTAATCAGACGATGGACTACTATGTTCGATCTCGACACCTCTATTCACATAGTAGGACATGTACTCGTAGCGGATTGTGTAGAAGACCTTCCAACTTGGTGGCATTTCATATATGCTTCCTCCTTGATCGTGCCAGTGCTCATGAGATTTCAGCTCTTGTGACTTGATTCCAGTGTATGTCAGATATCTTCAGCCATTATGGAGATCTTGATCCATTATATATATTCATCTTTCATGGATATCACGATCCTTTGTATATATTCATCATGGAGATTCTGATCTATCTATATTGTACGTGGTGATGACCACACATGTCATATTTTGTATCATGCCTATTCATGGCCATTGTACTCTTATGTATCCGGGACTGCTATATGTACTTGCAGTTATGTGTAGAGTTTGATTATTGTATTATACTATTGGATGGCTAGTTCTTCCACCTATTTCTTCATCACTCCACTTCTGTGATGGACTTGTAATGTATTTCAGCCATCGTATCACCCCTCTGACCTCACACATTAGGGGGCATCTGTTACAGCTGATTTTACCACACATGGTCGATCACGCATTTATGGCCTTCCTTGTCCCTTTGCAGACTCTTTGGACCCAATGGACCATTTTTGTACCTTTGATGTTTCCTAGATCATCCCTAAAAACATGCATTATTTTTCATACGCGACTTTTAAACCTATTCTCGCGTATATACGCGGATATGACCCTCAAACCCGCATACATCGGGATGTGTGCAAAAGGCCAAATAGTTTTGGAGTTTTCCTTGATGTGGATCTGATTCACTTGTCTCTTGGCCTTCCATATGCCTTGAGATCGCTCGGATTTGACCTTCCATTACCCCATTGAAGCACTATATAAGGAACCCTTTGGATACAT
>LPNX010196311.1:200956-279743 GCA_001517045.1 Pseudotsuga menziesii
ACAAGAAAACTATAGTCCATTGTTGCCAGAGCTTATACTTGAGTCTGCATCCCTTTGTCCCTTGGAGCACTTTGTGTTCTTCCCAAGCTTGCCTTTGCTTGTGAGCTTTCTATCGAGAGATGGAGGATTGAAGAGGTGGAGGCCCAGGTGGAGGACTCAATTTCTTCAGTTCGCAGACGTGTCGATAGAGGTTGTCACTATTGTAATATTTGATTTATATTATTAGAAATATCTTTTCCTATCCAATAATGTGTATTTAAATGAGTATTGAATCCATGGATGCTTTTAAATGCTTATATGTTATTGATTATATATGCTAGAGTAGGTCTAACACCATTACAGAGCATGCTTGTTTTGTTTGCTGAATGTTGAGAGAGAAAATTGCTAATACAAGTGAGAGTGGAAAAACTCAATGGGGATCTACATCAACCATATAGAATAAGGTATGTTTCGAGATCCTTTAGTGTTAGATGTTTTGTTTCTCTTGCATATGGGAAAGGATTGATTTCTGCAGTTACTTTGTCTGTTGTGGTACCCCAAACCATAGGAATTTTTCTCTGTAACAGTCCCCATAACATGATGGTTGTTCTTTCCTGTGGAATCAAATAGGGCATGAACAAAAAAAATAAAAAATTGCAAATTATTCAGAGTGAAACAACCCGTGCCTTGGCAGTGTGGATTGGATGTTTTGGAAGTGGTTATGTTAACTGTTTTTTATTGACAGGATTAGTGATATCTATTTGTTGCTACTGCCAACTATATGCAAGATAAGAACATTTTACCCTGGTAGAGTAAATACCATGTTTCGAAACTACTCTTACCCATTCCAAAATAACATTTACATACATTTTGCAAAATGAAAATCTCAATTTGACAATAAATAAGCAACTTGTAAGTAAATACTAAATTCTGAAACATTCAAGATTAAAATTCCAATTCCAAGAAGAAGATAAATTCAGAGCCACATAAATACTAAGCAAATATTTTGCTACCCCAATGAATGTTGAAAACAATTAAGCAGACTGAAGGAATACTTGCAAATTTGACAAAGTGGAAAAACCTCTGTTGCAAAATATCTGGTGTAAACGAAGCACAACAAAAGAAATACAAGCAAAGAAAAGGCAAACAATACCAAATATTGGTTACCTGAAGCTTTGTATATATGTTCAAAGAAAAGGAGGTACAACAACAAGCCCAGTAAATAGTGAATTGTGACAAGATCTTCGAGATCCTCATAAGCTGAGCCGCAATTAAGAAATAGGCCCATGTCTGAATCAAATGACAAGCTTTCTTGCATTAATGGAGCAACAATGCATTGATGAAGCATTAACATAGAGCATTCATGTCGATGAAGGGACATCAAATTTTTTTTTTTCATTGACTTGAGCGCAATGAAAACAAACCACGACCAAATAGACCCCACAAAATTTGAGCCTAAAGCCACAAAATCCCTTGACCAAATTGACCCTACAAATCTGAGCCTAAACCCACAAAATCCCTCGGACTGAAACTTTCGCAAAACCCTCGGCCTCAAATATTGGCAAAGGCTATGCCCTAATTCAAAGAAATGAACTGTAGTGAAGGATAGTGGTAGAAAATATGGGTCTGTCAATTCAGACATGTGGAAAAAGAATGAAATGGACCACCAAACCATGCATGAAAAATATGTTAGGACATAAGCCCATTAATCCATTCATAGGACCAATTGTTTAGGGAAACAAATAAAAGTGTAGTCAAAACACGCAAGCCACCTGTCAACAAAACACCCTAAACACCAAGTGGGAAGCAGGATCCGCATTCGGCAATCAGATTGCGGAAAGGACCGTGTCGGGCACAAGTTTGCGGAAGTCCATTTTTTAAAACTAAGAATTGCAAAGCTGCAATTTGCAATCTACAATTGCAGAAAAACTGTTGCGGAAAGGAAAATGCAGAAAAACAATTGCAGAAGGAATATTTGTGGAAATAGAGTTGCGGAATCAGAACTGCAGAAACAGATTTGTAGAAATCTGTATTGCGGAAAAGGAAATTGCAGAAAGGAGCTTGCTGAAGGGTAATTTGCAGATATGGAGTTGTGGAAACTCAATTGCGGAAAGATTCCATTAATGGAGCAACAATGCATTGATGAAAACAATGCATTAATGGAGCAACAATGTCTCATTGACTCGACCAGCAGTGAAACTATTGGACATAGCCGTTTTTTAAAACTGAGAATTGCAAACTCGCAATCCGCAATTGCGGAAAAATTGTTGCAGAAAGGCATATCTAGAAAAACAATTGTGAAAGGGAGATTTGTGGAAATACTATTGCGAAACTAGAACTGCAGAAATAGATTTGCAGAAATATGTATTGTGGAAAAGGAGGTTGCTAAAGAGTAATCTGCGGAAACAGAGTTGTGGAAACTCAATTGCGAAAAGAATGAGGTTGCAGAAGCAAGCTTGTGGAAAGTTGTATTGTGGAAAGATAGTTTGCGGGACAGAAGTTACGAAATCAAGATTGTGGAATTACATTGATAAATTGTTAAAGGACTGAAATGAACTGCAGTAAAGGACATTGGTAGAAAAGATGGGCCAGTCAAATAAGATATGCGGCAAAAAAATGAAATTGATCACCAAATGTGCATGAAAAAAATTGTCAAGACATAAGCCCATTAATCCAAAGGATCTTGCTGAAGGGTAATCTATGGAAACAGAGTTGTGGAAACTCATTTGCAGAAAGATTGAGTTGCAGAAAGAATGAGGTTGCAAAAAGCTGTATTTTGGAAAGATGGTTTGCGAGATAGAAGTTACGGAATCGAGATTGTGGAATCGCGTTGCTAAATTGATAAAGGACTGTACTGAACTGTAGTAAAGGACACTGGCAAAAAAGATGGGCCTGTCTATCGAGACATGCAGAAAACAAAAATGAAATTGATCACCAAACGTGCATGAAAAAAACTATCTAGACATAAGCCCATCAATCCATTCATGTGCAGGACCGATCGTAACAAAGAAGACACCTGTCGAACTCCCATTCGCCCAACATACGAGACACTTTTCGAATTGCAATTAGATGGAGCGACGATGAATCTTTTGATACTGTGTCTCCATTGTGAAACACCTTCAGCATAACAAAGGGGGCATTTAAATATCCTCATTTTTACGAATGTAGATTTAAAGTTGTTTATTGGAAATTGGCATGTCTACTATTTTTTGTTGAGTTTGTTATAATTCTGTTGTTAGTCTGAAACTATGGTCTTAGTTGGTGGGTTATCTTAATGATTTGAACACATAATTACTGGCTCAAAGTTGTAATTCTTTTTCTGATATAATATAATTTAGTATGACTTACAAAAAAATGGTTTATATAGCCATTTATAAAGGAGCATTTAAATTTCCACATTTTTCTTTTTAGGGAAGGTATATTTTCTTACTAACTGTTTTTCATTCTTTTTTTAACGATAATTTATGTCAAACAAGGAAAGTTATTTAAGTTCATTTTATCCCATACTATATGTATGTGTGTTAACTAATTTATTTTCCATATTTTCTATTTTCTATGTGTTTTAACTAATTTATTTAATGTTTAGATTACTTTTAATATTGTGTATATGGTCATTGGCATTTAAATCTTCTCATTTTCACCAAAAGTAGATCTTTTTACCTGTCTTTTATCCTATACTATGTGTATGCGTTTTAACTATTTTTTTTTCTATTCGTTTTAAATAATTTATTTAATGTTGACTTCTTTTAATATTGTGTATATGGCAATTTATAAAGGGTCATTTATATTTCCTCATTTTTTGGGATGGTAGATTTTCAGACTGGTTAAATTTCAAATGGATAATTAATGTCAAACAAGGGAAGTGTTTAGTTCTTTTTATTTCATAGGTTTTAACTAATTTATTTTCTATATTTTTATTTGTTTTAACTAATTTATTTAATGTTTAGATTACTTTTAATATTGTGTATATAGCCATCTGCATGTGGGTTCTAGCTTGCTCCATCGACAACGCATTGTGCCTTGTTTTGGGAGTCGGTAGTGTGGCACCACACATTCCAGGGTTATTAAACCTTCCCCACGGCCCTTCAGCTCCTCATCGCGGGTGGATGGAGATGTGCAGTTCCAGTTTGTCGAAGTTCGATCCCGTTCCATCAAAATTTAATCTTGTTTTAGTGGCGATTGGTATGAAGCATGTGAGTTCTCAGCAGGTACAGAGTGACTGGGTTAAGTGGGTAGCCGTGGACGAGGGAAACATTATCTGTTGGCACTTTGCAATGTGTTTTTTCTTGTGATACGATGTTTACAATTTTGCCTCTGCTCTACGTGGATAGCTTGCTATGCAGCTCCTCCTGCCGCTATTGGTATTGCAACTCCACCACCCCCACAAATGGCACCCTGGAGCTCTAGTCTCCAAGATGTCTAGGAAATAGGGAACCCTAAAAAGGGTAGCAACGACCGAGGAAAAACAAAATGCGGTCTGAGTGTTATGGCAGAGGAAGGTTACGAAGCTAGCATCTCGATGCATGTCTGTGTCTTAATTGATGATTGGGAAGGTCGTTTGGTGAACGAGCGCCTTGCTATAGGGAGAGGCGGAAGCAAAATTAACTATTATTGACTGATAAAAAAACATGATGGGGGTTCTCATGGAGGACATGTTGGGGAGTTGGAGCTCGGCTCACAACACATTCCTTTCAGTTAAGGTCAAGATGACTGATATGGACAACCAACTCAACAACTTGGACACCACCTTTTCTTGGAAATGCTTGGCGAGCAGGAAAAGACGCGTCGACACCATGGTGGTGGGGTGTGGCAGTGCAACGGGAGTAAGATTCGTGGACAAAGGTTCGATACCAATTCAGGAAGCTGCCACCAACGTGCCCTTTCCCATCTCGTCCACCATTGAACCCATGTTCAAACGTGTGCAGGATAGTCAAGCTCGAGCAACAAGACGTCTCCTTCGGTTGTGAATATTCCTGATACCAATACCGTTACCAACTCTGAGGAAGGTAGATGGGCCTGCCCCATCTTGGAGGAGCCCCCCCTTAATCCTGCTCATGTCTCCAACGACAACTCAACCTCTTTCTGGTTCTAGCCACTCCATAAAACTATGTATTTTTTATTGGTTGGGGTGGTGGTTTCACTACCTATGACAACCTGAAACTTTTCTCGGACTTCTAAAATTTGAATTTTCAGTTTATAGAATGTGCATACTTACAAAAAAAAAAAAAAAATTGTATCTATAGCCATTTAACTAGCATTTAAATCTCATCATTTATTTTTACATGACTCATCTTCTTTTAAATTTTATATGTTAATAATGTGATAAACATATTGATGATAAATAATTCAATATGTGACAAACGTATTTAAAAATCATAACCAAAATCTTTGCAAATGTGACTCTAGGTTACAAGTCATTGTATTAACATTATATCATGCTCCATCACCACTTCAGTACTAATGTTGCTAGCAATTTATGTGTTAATACACTTTTTTATTTGTAATTATTATTTTTCCAATGTTTTAAGCCACGTAGTTACCACACCATATTACAAAGTTGAATTTTGTTTAACGTGAATGTTCCTTTTTGAATCCACAATGCTTTCGAAGAAATCATTTAAGATTCAAAATCCCTAAACGACATTAAGCACTTAACGTTGCCCAATTTAGATGAAAAGTTATTAATCGGAGCATATCTAATTTTTTAATGATGGATTACTTTCTTGATTAATGATGAGCAGAACAAGCAATGCAATGCAAAAATACCAAGTATATCTTTAGCATATCTAATTTATAATTTGCAAGGAAACACACCTCTGTTGATAGGTAGTTGTGGATGTTCTCAATCAGTCAACATACGTACTTATACTGTAATAAACAAATCTTAAAGGTTAAGTGATTATAACGTGTACAAGTTATTGAGTATATTTCATTATAATTCAATATAAGTTGGTAAATAAGAAGAAGAGATATACAAAAGATAATTTGAGTGTTTAATCCAATTTTAAAGGAGAGAATAAAGTTTATGCTTTCCGGTGATGAAGGGTTGGAGTAGATAAGAAGAAGAGATATAAAGGTATAATATTTTTTTTAAAGGATTTATGATGAAATATGAGAAAAATGGTTTTTTCAAGAGTTAAGGTCAAGAAAGAAACGAGTAATACTCTCCATTGAACTTGTACTCTAGATATGATCTAAGTTCTAGATCCTAAAAGAAATTTAGCATTGCATGCTTCTTTGGAACTCAACAAGACGTGCATGCCTTATCTTATCTTAAGAAATTTAGCATTGCATGCTTCTTTGGAACTCAACATGTCTTTTCTTATATTTTTGAATTAGATGATAGAAAGAAAATAGATACCAAATGATTATAGATAATATAATTATTTTTTTTGTTCTTGATTTCAAGATAACTAGTTCTTACATTTACAAAAGATAATGAGGTGAGATAACAAAAAGGGTATGTTAGTGCCTAAAATATACTTCCAATTTTCAATCCCTCGACCACTTAGTTATTGAAGTCTCAAGATCTTTTTATGAAATTTATGCACAAAAAAATAGTTAATCCATTAACTTTATTTTCCTTATGTTTAAAGGATGACATGATGATACCGAATTCAAGTATTTACGACCTTGCTTTATTCTTATATTCAGGTAGACAGAGTATTGGTTAGCAGAACCCTGCATAAATTTTGATTTCCAAGGAGGACATGGGTTCAAGCTATAAGGAACCCTTGTCGAATTCCAAATTATTTGTCGAAAACAATATGATGAATAAGGGAGAAGGTCCAAGAGTATGATGGTTGCTCGATTTGAATGAAGATCAATTACTTATATTCAAGGTTAGGATTATTTTGGGTAAATGGAAAGATTCCTTCCTAAAATCCAACAATATTATTGTTGGATTTCAACATATCAACAATAGGTAAGACATGATGTGAGAGTTGAAAGAAAGATAGGTTGATGCTTTTCCATTGTCTATTTGGAATGGAAAGAGACACATTGAAGAAAGGTATGATTAAAACATAATATGGTGTTAGAAGGCACCAAAAGTATTACCTATCCTCATATTCAGAGAAACCAACAAATGGTGAATGGTGCTATCATCACTATGAACAATGTAGATTTTTTTTTAATCTAGGCAATCAATGCAACTTCAAAAATTTCGCCTCTTTCCTAGAGATTTTCCAAATCTCAACCCTATGAATTTTTATCCTTAGGGTTGTTATGAAATATGATAAAACAACATAAATGGGCCAATCAATAAGGTAGACAAAGAGAAAAGATATCAAATATGTCTCAACAAGTTTCAATCCTCTAGGGAATTATTATCATGCATAAACCAAAGCTGAAAAAACTTTATGACAATTGTAATTATAATACTAAATCTGATGTCTTGCTCAATATTATTGTTAAATCACTTAATTTTTTTTCCTTAACTCGTATCAAATCAACAAGACATACAAGTGCTAGAAATTACCAAACCACAAAAATAAAAATAGTTGAAAATCAAACACGTAATAAGACAAATTGGACAGTTGAAAATTTCATGTGTGTGTCCGTGTGTGTGAAGATGAAGTTCATATACACGCAATATACTGATATTAAGGTCTATTAGTGCAATCCTCTATCACTCTAAAACCCTTTCTAGAGAAATCCAAGAAAAACCATATCCAACCCAATGAAGCTCCAACAAGATAACATCAAACCAACAAGTTCTCCAAGGTAAGATGTCTCTTCTTCTCCTCTCGTCGACAAGTACAATCTAGAGTTTAATAAAAAAACCCTATCTCCAATATCTCCAAGGGATGAAAACCTAACCCTAGTATTCATGACACTCCATAAGCTCCAATAAATCCTTCTTCCTCCAAGATAATAAAGAGAAAATACAAAGATGAAGAACAAGGAGAGAGCAAGGAGGAGAGTGAGAGAGCCTAGTTGTGCCCTCTCCTCACATCTCTAAGACACGATTATGATTTAGAATGACAATTTAAGTAAAAATTATCTCCTTCCTCTATACAAATGAGAGGTAAGGGATGCTAACAAAAATATGTGGGTCCAAACCATTACAAGCAACCTACATATCCACAAGTAGGATCATAATTTTGAAGTGCTACATTCCAAGGGTACACATGTGAAGATATAATTTGATGTTATACAAAAGCAATTATATAATGCAAGGGTTCTCTACTGGATGTGTCCAACACTTTTTCTACAAGCCTCTAGTGACTCCAACACCCCTCCTAATCCATGTGCTCCTTTGGATCCACTCTCTCTTCATGAACATTGTTGTAGGTCCAGCCATCGACAAATCAATTCCATGTCTCCATGCAAGCGTCCAAGATACCCCATGTTGTCTAGGGACCAGTTCTCTTATCTTTAATGCCAATTATCCTCCTCCAACTTTGGATGTTCTGTAAGGAAGCAACCTCCTCCATATGGGTAACATTTAGAATGTCACCAAGTTGTTTGAAGATATCTAATTATGGAAGGAATAATTTCATGCAAGCATGGAACTGAGGTCAATAAACTACAATGTAAGCCATCTCCAAATACATCATGGACCATCTATGGGATAATCAGACACCATGTACCCTAAATCTCATGAAGCACCCCAAACATGGTGTACTAAACAATTCTGAAGTAGCCCTGAAAACTATCAATCTATCTTCATAAGGAAATTACTTTCACCAACACCCATGAGGTCCCTCTAGAAATCCAACAAACCTTTCCCATGAAAATATGTGCTTATTACAATCCCATAATCAACCTCTATATGCTATCACAACATCCTTATCCTCTAAGAATTTTTTCCACCTATGAATCTAAAGGAGCATAACTTTCGACTATAAGCTACCTATCTAAATCAACCTTCCCTAAACTCTACATCATGGTTCAAAATATCTAGACACCACATCATGAGATATTCATTATGCCCTTCAATGATAACTATTATCCACTAAGTTTCACTTAGGGTATTTTTCAAGTGAGCCACCAAGGATCATAACAAATCAATTATTATTACTCAGTGCTATGAAGTTCCATGGTTTCATCAGGGGCAATTGTGGTCTCTTTCTTCGCATGTTCACACCCCCTCTGGGGAATTGTAATAAATGCCATATAATGATGGTTTATTATGTAAAATTCTTGTCCTTCTTGGGACTTGTTCATTAGATTCATCATCCTTGAGTGTTTTTTCCCTTATTAGTTATATGATGTTTTTTTATGCGACATATAATTTTCAAGTTTTTCACTCAAAATCCTCCAAATCCTGGATGGCAAAGTTGGTGATTATGCCTTGAATTAAATATTAAATCCTAGTGTCTATGTATTATACCATGCTAGTCATAGTACCAAATTTTCGTGGACATGTGCTAAGTCCCCCCTAGGATTTTTTAATTTTTAGTTTTTTTATTAAAATCTTCGATAAGGTGTATTTTAATTGTAAAAGTTCAAAAGGTCATAAAATTGGAGCTAGGGAGACAAATTGGTAATGGGGATGCTCATTTTTGGACCTATACCCCCCACTTAACCCATAAACACACTTTTGAGAGTCAAATTGGTAATTTTCAATTATTAATTTTGATTTTCTCTCCAAAATGACTCAGAGGGTCAAATAAATGGAAAAAATGGAGAAAATCCATTTCCTAAATCAAAGGAAGCTTGTTCGAGACATTCCTTTGAGGTGTTAGGGAGGTTGAGGATCTTGTATGGCACATTAATGAATAAGTTGGAGCATCTACATTCAACAAGAGAAAGTATCCAACTCATTTACTTCAAAAGAGGGTGCATTCTTCTCATGGAGGGTGTATTTATCCACATGCGCTAAGTCCCCCCTAGGATTTTTTAATTTTTAGTTTTTTTTATTAAAATCTTCGATAAGGTGTATTTTAATTGTAAAAGTTCAAAAGGTCATAAAATTGGATCTAGGGAGCCAAATTGGTAATGGGGATGCTCATTTTTGGACCTATACCCCCTACTTAACCCCTAAACCCACTTTTGAGAGTCAAATTGGTAATTTTCAATTATTAATTTTGATTTTCTCTCCAAAATGACTCAGAGGGTCAAATAAATGGAAAAAATGGAGAAAATCCGTTTCCTAAATCAAAGGAAGCTTGTCCGGGACATGCCTTTGAGGTGTTAGGGAGGTTGAGGATCTTGTATGGCACATTAATGAATAGGTTGGAGCATCTACATTCAACAAGAGAAAGGCTCCAACTCATTTCCTTCAAAAGAGGGTGCATTCTTCTCATGGAGGGTGTATTTCTCCACATGGAGGGGTTGGTTAGAGGATGTGGAGGAATACAAAATCAAGTGGGATACCTCATGAGAGATGTCAGCCTCCCCTACCACGAATTCAAGCCTCCTTTGACCATTTCCTCAACCCCCAAAACAACCTCGTCATTGGGAATTGCGCCCCGTGGGGTTTGACCTGATTTTTTGCTATAAAAGGAAGATTTTTATCCTCATTTGAGAGGGGTCATTGCACATCTTCCCATTTTACTCTTGTTGTTGCATTATTGTTTAGTTAAATTGAAGTATTTTGAGGCTAATGTGTTCTATTATCTTTTGATCTTTCAATTTCTTGAATTTTGAGGTGAAATTGACTAAATTTTATGTTTTTTTTTTTGTCAAGTAATGTTGCATATATCTAGTTTCTTTTGAATGAGTATTTGCAAATGTTAACTTACTCATTTGCATTTAATCATCAGAATATTGCAAATGTTAACTTACTTATATTCTCATTGTTTTTTATTGATGAGATTGAATGGATTAACATTGATTGTGTGAAGAATTGTGTAGGTTTTGTAGGATCATTTTAGGTAGAAGGGATCTTGGAGCTCGGTTGCATCAATTTAATTTTTACATCATCAAATTTTATATATTTACGTATCCTTATTCTCCGTCATTCCATTTAATCTTGGTCTTAATGAATTCTTTCTCCCTCCTTAAAAATTCAATCTTTTTCTTTGTTACCAATTCTTCATGATTAAAAAAAGTTAGATGAATTAATATGATATTTAAAATCTGGTTTTACTTTTACATATATATCATATCTAGTATTATTTAAAAGTTTCATCTTGAGCTAAATCCAAAGTAGTTTCTCAAAGCTCCTTTTCTCAAGCAAAAATTCACAATTTTCGAGCATTTTTAGTAGTGTAAATTATGTATTTTGTTTTGACTGATTTATGAGATTATAAAAACTTTTTCTCGCTGTATTTTAGCAGGTTTTAATAAAAAGAGAAGGAAATCTTGCTCAAAAATCAATTTTGGGGTCATCTAGGACACCAAACAATCCTTCTTTCATTCTCTTTCTTCATTCCTTTTCTCTTCCAGCAAGCTTGTAAGTCTTTCGATCCTTTTTCAAGGATCAAAGTGCATTTTATTTCATATTTTCATCGCTTTTTAAAGTTTAATAATAAAGAAAGTAACTGGGCTACACAACGCCCACACTCCATCCCCCCCTAGGGGGATTCACAGTGTCTGTTATGGTTTGGTTTTTTCTAACGAACACATGCACACAATCCCCCTTATAGAAAGGATGCATAGTATAATCGATTTTTTCAATTAATATTTGATTTTATCTTAGCATAAAGTAATAAATTCAAACCCGACTCGTTGTCACAAAGTATTCTCTCGCCACCAACCAAACCTTTTGCATATTATTGGTGGGTGATGAGAAAGTGACACATAGTATGCAGTTCCATTTTATCATTAGTTTTATTTGCATTTACAAACTTTTTTCTTTCTTTAATTCGAGTAAACACTACATCATAAACCTCAAGTATGTTCTTTCCTTCTATGGGCTTTGCCTCGTCATTGTGGAATCAAAAGCAATTTGAGAAAGTTTCTAATTTCCACACATTAATTTAAAAATCCATTAATAAAATCAACTCCCAAAAACATTACGAAAATTCAGCGTAACGACATTTGACAATCGTGGGAAATTTTTTCAAAAGGAGTAGGAACCATTGAATAGTGACCTCGGGATACCGTTAGGCTACATCCTTGTTGGTGTAGTGTTGGACACCTCTTAGAGACTCCAATTCAGCCCACATTTTTGAGTGAAGAACCACCTTCGTCATATCCTAGACATATTCTCAGAACTTTACAGTATATCGAGAATCCCCCTCCCATAGCTCAATTAATCTTTTAATAATTAAAACCGACCAAGACACATTGCAAAACATTTCATCTTTCAACAACATTATTTGTTTTACTCCAACTCCATTGACATTGATCTAAATTTGCAACATTCTACTGTCATTGTTTATCATTTTTTTATTGTTTCTAATCCTTATGTGTTGATGTTATTATATATATGCTGGTGAAATATTTATCTAAATTTGCAACAATCTTGCCTCAATATTTTACTTCAAAATCTCCTAAAAAACTTACTTCCATCATTAACAGCTAAAACACAAAGAGCCTTAGTTAACTCTTTCTTAGGGACTGCCCCCTTTGTCTTCGTTTGAAGTTTTTCAAAAACAGAGGAGTCAAGATCAAGTGACGGTACTTGACTCGAGACTTCCCCCCAAGGACACACCTAGCAACTTGAAGATTTATGATTTTCTATCATAACCCTTAGGTGTGTGAAAGGTGACAACATTTTTTGGCGCCGTTACCGATGATAAATATTTTTATTCCCGGGTTACAACTTTTGTTTTCTTTATTTTTGTTTTTTCTTTGTTTGATGAATGATTAGAGTAGATATTTGATTCTTTGTTTGGTGACTCCACTAACCTTTTTTCCTTTTTTACACAAAAAAGCAAAAAAGAGAATTTTTTATGAAAGATTTATGACACATATTTTTCTTTTCACATGGCGACTCCTTTGAAGGGATAAAACCATTGTTTCTAATATAAATTGTTGAGATTGATTGTGTGTAGGTGAGCCCACGTAACAATAAAATTTAAAGCTCATTATTTGACAACTCCACTCTTTCAGTTCCAGGAATTCCCCATGGTCACTGATTCTTGATATGGGTATCAAAGTAATAGAAATTGTTTCTCGGGTTTCCTGTGATTGTCCTCCCAATGATTTCTCTAGGATCCATGGCTTTCCTAATCATCTTGTTAGTGAAAGGACATATACTCCCCCTTCCATTATTTCGGGGGAATGATAATAATCA
Organism: Pseudotsuga menziesii; assembly: GCA_001517045.1. Classification (NCBI taxonomy): domain Eukaryota; kingdom Viridiplantae; phylum Streptophyta; class Pinopsida; order Pinales; family Pinaceae; genus Pseudotsuga; species Pseudotsuga menziesii. Next base: position 214,068 of record LPNX010196311.1, read on the forward strand.
CTCATCTAGATTCCATGTTGTGTTTTTTTGTCACATATGTGTGAATGCAACATTCGTCATGAGGATGATATGATTTCAATGTTTTCTAATTCTATGCAAGGGCATGCTTCATGTTGGCTTCATGCATGTATTCTTGATAAATATATTACCTCCATTGCAAATTTCTTTGAAATTGTTTTGAGAGAAGAGGCATTATGATGGAAATGATATTGAATCATTCATTAAGATCAATTTGAAGTACTTATTTCCTCAAAAAGAATATCATATGGAAGATCCTAAGATATCTAGTATCAACATGGTATAAAACACTCAAGGTTCAGAAATCCATGATGATCCCGGTGAGGTTTTGCATGAAAGCCAATCATTGCAGGTATTATTGAAGACCCTCCTCATGTCACATCAACAGAGAATATTGATGATTGGGAATGCTTTCATGATTATTTTAGTGATGATGATCACATTTTTACTCCAGATATACCTCAGGATGAAACCATTACAGAAGCTTATAATGAAACTTATGATGAAAACTGTAATGTGCATAATGGCACTCCTACTTGTTCTCTATATAATGATGATAGTCTGGAAGGTTTACTACCTTGTAAATTATTATATATATTTATGAAGAAGCTGAGTATTAAAAGGAGGACAAGTATCACCTAGAGCATGAGACAAGTGACAAATACTCCCTTATGTTCAACAAAGATGTTGATGAGGATTCCTGGACATTCATGGAAAATCCAATCTATGACATGTTTGAAGAGGAAAATAATTAACCATAAAATTTTGATGGTTTTGTTGATAATCCTATCTATGACATATCTAATGGAGAGATTTTTGAGTGTTTTTATGGTTTTATTGAAGGTCCCATTTATGAGGTTTTTAAAGGAGAGAGCATGGATCTTTTGGCCTTGGGAAATTTTTATATGGAAGAGGAGCATGCATTTTATCCATATGATCAATCTGAGCCATATATCAATATCAATAGTGAATACAAAGAGAATAAATACATTCAAGAACTTGATACCAATGATGAGGAATCTCTCATATCTGATATAAATGGGGTTGATGAATATTGGAATTTTTATTGAAAATATGGCGTATGAGAATTTTGGATATATTTTTGAAAATTACATCTATGATATGTCCAATGAGGAGAGTGTTTATTCAGAGACTTATGAAGTTGTAAAGAAGAGCAATCTGAGTTTTCATATGATCATTCAAATTTGTACTTGAGTACCTTTAATGAGGACTTGGAAAAGAAATGTAGTGAAGAGTTAGATTGGGTGCAAATAATCGAAGATTTTTTTCAGCCATCATCTTCACATACATATGTTCCTTATGATCTGGATCAGTTTGGGGCTCACACATATTTATCAATAGATAATCCCTTTAGGTGAGTATGATGACCTACCTCATCATACATATGTGTACACCAGTCCTATCCAATCTTGGATAGAAGAAACTTGCAAGAGGACTTGCCAGTTTGGGAAGAAGTTAGATGAATTCCTCCTTGATTATAATATTTTGTCCAACCTTCCCATATTGAAGTTTCATGTAGGTTTTAATTTATTTAATAATGTTTCCTTTCTTTTGTCGGTAACCAAAGACAAGGAAAAAACCTTTAAAGTCGAGAAAATGCTTAGGTGGTTACATTATATATTTGTTTTTACCAAATATATTTATTTTATCTTGATTAGAGTAGGAGAATAAGCTCCTTAAAGTGATCATTTACTTTATGCATTTATTTTATGTACTTAGGAATAATACTCTCATTCATTAGTTGGTTTTCATTCCTTTCCATAAGAAACTTTTGGATCATTAGATTTTTTCTATAAAAATTGTGTTACTAAGGTTTTCTTGTCAAGATGAAATGTTTTTTTACAGATTATATAAACCAGATATTTTGGTGTTCTCGTATGCTCTCCTTTCTTGAAGACCAGATGATCCAACCAATAGTTGGCATGTTGTCGAACATTGAAAAAATCTAGCACTTCGACTACTTAACTACTCTGAATGTATCTATAGGTTCAACATCGAATTTGAAAAGTTCGAACCTTGACATAACCGAACTCGAAAAACCTCGACAGGTTTTGCGCTTGACATACCTTGTCGGCACTTGTCGAACATCGACATAATGTCTTTGTCTTTAAGTCGCTTGTGACGGTTGAAATTCTGGACCATTATAACTTCTTGTAAATGAACGTAATGGGTAGTCACCCAAGCATCTCAACATTCTATATAAACATGTACATTATTGTAACAATCAACCAAGCTTCATAGAAAAGAAGTAATAATAGAAATTGGTTCGAATTCTTGCATATTTTCTGTGCACATAATTTCTGTCGATATAGTGTGTGCCCTTCTTTACTTACTTTTTTTCTATGCTTCCACCATAACAGTTCTTGACTCATTTAGTCAATTGTTGGCCCCAGTGTGCACCTGGTAATGAACTAGATCATTGGTATCAGATCTTTTCTAGAGATTAAGATACATCAACACTTGCATCGAAGTTATTTAACTTATTCTTGTTCAAACACGCTCACAAACTCAAAAAAACAAGAAAACACTTCCTTCGAATTTGGAAAATATGTCCGAAGAAGCAAACAATAGACATGCAAATAATGAGATAGAATAACTTTGAAAAAGCACTAGCTCACTAGAAAACTAAAATGTTATCCCAATTCAGTGATATTCTCATGCGATTCGCTTAGAACTCCGGGAAATCCTCGATGCGACCTCACTCCAATAAAATCATCCCCTTCAAAGTACAAATGAATATGGACATACCGAATCTTGAAGGAAAGATTGAAACATAATCCTTCGACAATTGGGTACAACAACTAGAATCATACTACTCTGTGAATCAACTCTCCGAAGAGGAAAAGATCACCATTGCATCCTTGAATATGTCAACCTCCATACACTGCTGGTGGGAAACTTTATCGACAAAGATGGAAAAGGAAGGCGACCCCATAGACACATGGGTAAAATTTGTCGAATATGTATGAAATGAGTTCTACCCATCCAAGTATCCTGAACAACAGTGTAAGAATTGGAAGCAGCTAAGGAAATGGAAAGACTAGTCTGTACAGAGTTATATCATCTCATGGATAGAATTAGCGTTCGAGAAGTAGAAAAATTGCTTGTCCTAAAGAACATCAGTAGTTTATTCGCATACATTCAACAATAGATGAAGTTTCTAACTATCAGTATGCTTGTAGATGCATTTCATTATGCCAACAATATTTAAGCTAAACAAAAAGGAAAATAAAGTCTTGCGAACAAGCTAATAGGTCGAACATCTGACAAGAAGTCATCGATCGAATTGGACAAGTCAAAGAATCCTTCTCAACGGACTCCGCCAAATCTTGATTGTCAAAAGAAGAACTTTCAAAAAGATAGGAGGGATCATAGAAAACAAGATCCTACCAGGAAATGGTGTGATTATCACAATTAAACATGGAATGATACATCAGAATGCAAAGCTCGGGAGACATTTTTGGAAAAATTGTTGACCTCTGACTTGTCCAACAAAAACCTGGTAGAATATGATCTAGATGTAGCAACCCTCTTGGCTTCGAACTTGACTATTTCGACAACCTTGACTTTCGTCAACGAGGAGGAATGAGAAAACATGTTCCATACATGGATATGGGTTCAAAAAAATACATTGCATCTGATTGTGGATAATGGTAGTTAGAATGAATTCATGGCTTAAGATCATGTGAAGAAATTAGCTCTTGTGACAACTCCACACCCTCAACCTTACAATATTGGTTGGATGAAGGATGGACAAGAACTAAGAATCACATGCCAATGCAGACTCACCACTTCATTAAGCCTTTTGAAGATGAAGTACTTAGTGACATGGCATCGCTTTTTGTATCCGACGCCTTGTTTATGAAACCTTACCTGTGGGATCGACATGGTACATATTATTCACGACCTTAGAAGGTGATTGTAAAAATTCAGAATCAATGGTATGACATAACAGGGAAACAACCTAAATCAATGGTTTCTATGATACCTTCCAAACAAACATATAATCTTATCAATCATGCCTAGAATTTCACATTAATTATGATAAAGCCTCAACATTCAAGAAACACTGCAGCAACGAGTCATAAAATTTCTTCACAAAACCCAACCTTAATTTGGGATATCATAAAATTTTGATCGAGTCCATCGATGTATTCAAAATGAATTTCAAAACCAAGGAAGCATTGTTTGAATGGTTAGTCATCCCTTTTAGATTAACCAATTCACCTGCAACCTTCATGAGATATATGGATGACCTTCTACGACCTTTCATCGACAAGTGTGTCATTTTCTATCTTGACAATATTTTGATTTTCATTCGATCATGGGAAGAACATGTCAGACAGCTTCGAAAAGTCTTCGACACTCTCCAACAACATCGACTATACCTGAACATGGAAAAATTCCCATTTACGATGGCCAACATCAAATATTTGGGGTATGTAATTGACTCTGTAGGAATTTATGTCGACCCAAAAGAATTAAAGATCCTCAAAGAATGTCCCATTCCTCAAAACATTCATGAACTAATAAGTTTTCCTGGTTTGACGAATTTCTATCGACGATTCATACTTGGACTAGTTTTCAAGCCACAATTTAGTGGCTTCAAGGAATCTGGAGAAACCCTAGGGTTGAAAAAAATTGAACTTATTCATCAAAGGTTCCAACTTTACAGTGAAAGTGGGGTCTCAAACTGGGGTGATTTTGTACATTGCTAGCCAACTAAGTAGTGAAAGATATAAGATTGTTGATCCTATTTCTTGAATTTTTTTGCATGTCACTCAAATGACCACATCTAGGTATTTAGACCAATTAAATATTTTTACTTATTGGGTACTATTTTCACAAATTCCACAATGTCGATCCTAATATCTAATGGTTGATCGATGTTCGTTAGACATATTGAAATAATTGTGGTGGAAAACTTGTGTTCATGATACTATATTTTTTTAATTACGATCCCTTTTAATTTCTCCCCCTAAGGTGTCCCTGTGAGTTGTTCAATTAACTTTAGCTTCAAACCAAATTCTATTGAGGGTCCTTTGTTTAGTAAGCTAGCCACATGTGCAATGAGTGCACCATTGATATTGATTGGTTCGTTAAACCAAATTTTACCTTTGTTGTACCTACTAACAATATACTAAGGAATCAAATATTTCAACCCACCAAATTTGTATAAGAGGGGTGTGTTGAGATAGAGTATGATATTCACAGTGACTAGTCTATTAGCTGCATCAAATTTCCCATTTTGTACACCCCATCCATAAAGTTCTTTCCAATATCTTTTCCATTGGTGTTATTCGGTTCACAATTTTTTTATTCTCGTTAATCAAGATTTCATAGGCGGCATGGTGGATTCTTCTACCTCCAAATAGATTTCCTCTACAGTTTTCATGGCCTGGTCATCGTGGTCCTTTTATTCAGGGACATCTTGGCTATATTTATAGGCATGGATGCTAGGCTAACATTTTTTTGGAATTCCTTGGAATGGTTATCTTTGCTCAATTTCTTCACAAAAACGTTCCCAACTCTATTCTAGATCTTTATTTATAACTTGGGTTCTTGTTGCATGATTACGCCGAGTAGGTGATGGAATTAAATGCAAAATGAGTGGGTTATAGTTACATTGCACACATAGAGAGTATTTCAGTATAATCTTCAGTCGAAATTCATTATAGCTTATTCGATGAGGTCTATCATGAAAGAGTACACAATACAGTGTTCATTCGGTAGGTTAGTTTTTCCTATGTTGCTTTGACTCATACATCATGGCTTCTCTACCAGTTTATGCTCATTGGTCAGTTCTGGGTGGGGTTCTTTAGTTTTCTTGCATGCATTTCCTTGCATCACAATGCTTTCTCCAGTATTCATTATTGTGACTTGCTTGTCCCTTCCAACATCTATATCTTAGGGCATTTTTTATATAGGTTTGGGTATAAGTTAGTTATTTCCTGACTACTTTTCATAATTAATTAACTATTGTAATCTATATAAGTATTTATACAAATCAAGTGCACACCTAGGGCACGACGGTTGAACAAATGGAGATATGGCCATTGGTAGATGTCATGCCATATTTATGTTTTATATCTCTTTAGTATTGCATCATTAACGACTTTTGTAAAAACTCTTCCTTGTAATGTCTTCAGTCAGATTGACCCATTACTATTTATCTCTTCGACTATGTATGGACCGAGCCATCCTTTATGTAGATTTTTTAGTTTTCCTTTTATTAGACCATCATATAAAGTGCTATATCATTGACTGATATATATTCCCTTTTTGTATTATGATCATTACAAGCTTTAAGTTGATGTTTTTCCACTTCTTGATGATGGATCTCTATTTGGTGTTGCTCTTCTAGTTTTGTTAAACCAAAATTTATGTTTTCTTCTTCTTTGAAAATATCCAAATGAAGTATATATGTAATAGTTCATGCCTTTTATTTAAAATGCAGTGAAAGGAATTCTTTGTGACCATAGATGCGTTTAAAGGGAATCTTTCCCGCCAACCATTTGTAAGTTGTTTGATATGCTCTCAAGATAGTAGGTACCTTGTCGTCCCAATCGTCTTTTTCAATATTACACAACTTTTTTAATCCTTTGGTTATATTTTTTGAATGCTTCAATGGATCCATTTAACTATGGATGATGTGTTGAGCTCTTTTGATGGTCGATAAAAAACTTGTTTAAAAGTACTAATATAGTCTTCCTAATAAAATGTGTTCCTCTATCATTTCATTGAAAAGTGTAAGAGGGCATCCAAATATTGTAATTATATTTTCATATATAAACTCAGTAGCTACATAAATGGAACATTCTTTGACAGGGTTTACTTCTTCCCATTTGATAAAATATTCGACTACTATATAATATATCGTTCTCTGGTCCAATGGCCAGAAATTGGAAACGGTCCAATGAATCCAATAGCCCATGTTTAAAATGTTAGGCTTGGGTTAACAGATATTAAAGGAATTTCAGTACTTGGAAATGGTCTTCCTATTCTCTAGAATCTATCACATTTTTTCACCTACATTCTGTAGTATTTATGTAGCATTGGCCACCATAGTCCATATTGTAATATTTTTCATGCAGTCATGTTGGCTTGGAAGTGTCCAATAGCAGGTCCATTATGTGCTTCAACGATGATAGTTTTTCATTCATGTTCTATGGTACATTGTCAGAGTAATTCATCAAGTACTAATTTGTATAGGAATCCATTTATTAAAGTATACGATGCGACCTTCATTGCAAGTATATTATTTTTATTTTTTGGAATTCCTTTTGGAGCTTGACCCTCTTTGAGATATTGTGATATACCTTCTAGTTATGTTGGTACAACTTGGACTCTGAATAAATGTGCGTAAGGAAATTTGTCATCAATTCTGATAGGATGTTCTCATGTGTCTACTCTTGAAAAATGGTCAGGACTGACATTATCATTTCTAGGTCTAACAATCAATTAAAATTAAAATTATTGAAATAAAAGTAGTCATTTGCATATGCGACCATGGTGAATCAGTTTATTGAATAGATACTTGAGTGATTTATGATCAGTGTAGAATATAAAAGGGTTAGCCAAAAAATAATGTCGGTACTTTTGTAGTACAAAAATCATGCCTAAAACTACCTGTTTTGTTGTTGAATAATTTCTCTCTTCTTTTTTCAACTTCCTACTAGAATATGCATTAGGATAGGCCATTCTATTGTCTACAAGTTGAGTAAGTATTGTGTCGACTACAATACTAGATGCGTCGATATTGACATAAATTTTATCGACCAATTTGGAAACCGTATTATTGGATCATTGAATAACTTCCTCTTGAGTAGTCCAAATGATGTTGCACATTCTGTGACCATGTAAAGTTTGATTTTCCTTCATTAATTCTTCTAATAGGTAATTCATATTAGAATAATGTCTAATACATTTTTGATAGTATCTAGTATGATTAAAGAGCATTCTGACCTATTATTGGCTTCAAGTCAAGAATAACTTTGATTTTAGTGTAATCAACTTTAATTCATTCCTTTCAAACAACATGTCCCAAAATGATTCCAATTGGTGTTGCAAATATGCAATTTTAAATGTTCAGGCATAGTTGTATTTCTGTACATAATTCTAGCATAAGCCAGAGCCACTGATTATGGTCCCTTAGCAGTGACTATATTGTCCATTCATCAAAGTAGAAAGCGATAGTTTTGTATAAATAGTCATTAAATTATTTTACAACTATTCTTGAAAATATTCTAGGTGCATTCTTTAGGCTAAATGGCATAACTTTATAATCAAATTATTGAAATTCACATACAAATGTTTTTTTTTTTATGTTGATCTTCTTTAGCAATTGGGACTTGGTTATATCCAGAAAATCCATTGGTGCAGGAATAAAATTCATGACATTTAACTTCATTGATGATTTCACTGACAAAAGGTGTAGGAAAAGGATTGGTTAATTTTTCTTTGTTTAATACCCTGAAGTCAATGCATATATGTAATTTCGTTGGGTCATGTTTCTTCAATTGCAAAACCATGAGACTAGCCCATTCTGACTAGTCTACTAGATAAACAATTCCAGTAGCTAGCATATTTTCTAATTCTTTCTTTACTATATCTTATACTTGTGTGGAAACTTATATGGTCACTTCCTTACAAGTCTCACATCCGGTTTTATGTTGGTTTTCATTTCACCCATTTCTTATAATAGACCCTTTAAATCTTTATAATATTGTATGAAGATGTATTGGTATTATTTTAACAAATTAGTCATTTATGTTGTTTGTTAGTAGGACCAATAGTCTCCTATTTTGACATCTTTGGTCGATCATCGTTCAAAATGTTGACTTATTTTGTTTTTATTTTCACATCCATCCATTCTAGTGTTATTGTTTCATTGATCGATCAATATCCTTCTTTCAATTCAGTAAACACAAGAGGGAAGTTTTTTTAGTAAGTCTCTCTAATTCAATTTTTCCTTCAATTGTGAATTTCATTAAAGATTTTACAAGTTTTACTATGCTTGGATGATCTCTTTTCAAATTGAATCTTTTCCTGACAATTTTATCATTTTTGAGTCCCAGTTGAGTTGACCGATGGGATAATTTTACCATGATATTATTACATGTCAACTGCGGTCAGTCTGCTATAGTCGGTGAAATTGTTGTATGAAACTTAAATTTCTTCAATTGCTTCTTTTATTCCTTCTTCTTCTGTAGTGAACGAGAAATATCTTATAAAATTTTCCTTTAGTTCTTTCCAACCAAATCTTTCTCCTCTAGCATATTCCATTTTATACCATTTGTTTGGTAGGTTGTCCATGTCTGGAGTCGAGACTGATGTGTATCTCACCATCATGATTCATGGTTAGTAAATGTTTCAACCAGACTATGAAGATGACCTTGTTTTATGACATTTTTAGACACTTCATCGACCTATATAGGTAGGAATTCCCACTTTTTATATCGAATTAGTGGAATATTTGTTGGTTCTTTATTTGTTGGAACGAGAATCAAATATTATTTTAATTTCTTCTCAACAAATTTTGGATTATGGATAAAGTAAAAAATGTTGAATATTTTTTTTGGGAATAGCCTTGACCGACCAGCATTCATGACCTTCAGCTTCGTAATTTTCCATTTTCCAGTCGTAAATTTCTAAGTCAAAATTATATTCGACAAACATAGGGGATCCCAAATGACCTCTCTGTAGTCATTTGTATCAATGGAATCTTGATTTTTTTAGACTATTTGATATAGTCATTGGATGTCAACATCGTTAGAATTGGGTTTGGCCCAAGGTTTTCCTTGGCACGACTAAATGGGAACAATTAATCTCTTTCATTATCCTTTGAGCTTAATTCTATCTTTTTCAAGAGAAATGGAAGGTTTCATTTTTACTCCCTATGGTCGATCAACTAATTGTTGGAATAATCAAAAACCCATTCCCATACATAGGATATATTTATTAATGTTCATGATTAATTCCTAGGTTCTAGACTACGTAGTTGGCCTCCACTTGCAATTTTGGTCAACAATTGCCATGTTTACACCCAAGAGTTCTTTACACAGATTCTGGATAATATTCTTCGAACTATACAGACTACCCATATTGGTAACTGTGCATTTCCTTCCTTTCATAGTTTTAGACTATTTTTCTAGTTTTAAAGTGGAAAGGGTAAAATCTAGTAACATGGAAACTGCCTATCTTTTACCCATCTCATCATCCATCCTTTTCTATCCTTTTTGGCATCATTAAGTTAACTCTACATAAATAGTTAGATATCCTATCTGGGCCTATATAATTAATGACATCCTTGACAAGAAAGCTCTTTATACACCTAAGGGGTTTTTCTAGTTTTAGTAAGCTTGCCTTATGAGCTAGTTTGAGTTGCCTCTGTGGAAATTCTACTTTTCCTTTATAAAAATGCATTTCCTATGTAATAATGTCAATCATTCATGAATAAATCATCATTCATTTATCATTATTTAATGTGTTTTCATCATTCTTCTTCTCTCCTTATGTTAATTCTCTGCAATTCTCTGTGAGATTAATTGAATGCCTAGATCATTAGGTAGTTTACCGGATTCTTGCTACCATCAAGGATTTAGAATTTTGACACTAATTTTAGGAAGTATTTAGATCCTTCTCTTGGTTCAATAATTTCAAAATCAATATATGTACTAATTCCCATAATTTTACTTTTAACATTTTTCCATATGACAATGGGTTCAATTAGTCCCTAGTCAGAAAGTTTAAGCTATATTCCTGACTCAACTAGTCATGGTTGACCCATGCTTTCCCACGTCGATCTCATCATTATGTTGGATTGTGAATTGAATTTAAGGATGACTTGGGAAATGAAAAACCATTCAAATTCAAGGTCAATGAGAGGGTCAATATCATCTTTATCTTTTTTATTCAGGCTACAAATATTTTTTGTGATTCTCACATTCTCTAGGTTAATTAGGATAAGATACATTAGATCAATTAATCGTACAATAAATTCCTCCTTTATTAAGAGTTGTAGTAACTCATTGAGTGTTTTTCTATTATATTTTTTCAAAATCAATTTATGTAAATATTTATGTAGGATTGCGAAATACTTCTTTTTGCTTCAAATTATTAGGATATTCCTCTTGTTTTCTTTGTATCCTTGTGACCTGGGGGTTATCACCACCATTTTGTTTTGCCTTATCTGGTGATTATTTTCAAATTCTTAGTATTTAATGTTTCATTTTTAAAACAGTAGACAAGATCTTAACACTCTTTTTATTGTTGAGTGCTTAAATCATGATGGGGCATTCTTCTAGGCTATGTTCCCCAATGCCACATTTTGTATAAAATTTTAAATTTGCATTGTCCTTCCATGGACAAAGGAGGCTCAAATGTTCTTCACTATAGCACATGAAACATCATGGATTTCCATGACTTGGCATTCATTATCCTAAACGACCATTGTATCTTCAATGACCATTGTATCCTCCTCATTGATTGTTGTCATTGTTGTGTTGTTCATTATTGTGACCATTTCTAGATTTCTGCTTGACCATATATGTTTGGTAGACTATATGGAAATTTTCTTTAGTATTTAATTTATTGAGATATTCAACAACAAATGTGGTTTTTTCTAGAAAATTCCACACCATTTTGGTTTGACATTATCGTCATTGTAGGGACAATCTGTAGTTGATCGAGGCTCGAATATGTTGCAAATATTGCAAAAATAGCTTGTTTGTGCTACCTAAATTTTTTCTAGATTCCATTCTTCTCAGAATATCCTTGGATTTTCTTCAAGTTTCTTTATTTCTCTATAGTATGCAGTGCGACCATTATGATACCCTATTTTCTTGTCATAGGGGAACATATCTCTAATATGAACTTCTCTGAAACATGTGGTACACCACAAGTCATTGTGCTCCATTGTAAGGTGTTGTAGTAATTTTTTGTATTGTTTCAATCTTTTCTTCTAGTCATTTTCAACATGTCCAGTTGAATAGTCTGTGTTTGATTCAACTCTTAAATATTTCATTAAGATATCATCATATGCTCTATATGCATGCATTAACAATGATGTCATGTTTCTCAGCTGAAGTCTTATGACAAAGATTTGGATCACTAGCACTTGGTCCATTTTAGATGGCATTAAACATGGGAGATATTTAAATATTCTATCATATTCTCATACAATTTCTCATACTCTTTGATTGATTTCTTTTACTTTGTGTCTTGCTAGATGCTTGGTGTCGTTGGCTTTGAAAACATCTAGGAAATTATCTTTTATTTTTTGTTTCAACTTGGGACCTTCTTAGAGGAATTTCATGTACCACGTGAGTGCTATGTTTCTAAGGCCTCCTACAAACTATGCAATTTGTTGATTCTCATCATCAATGAGGTTATCCTTCCAAAGGGATTTGTAGATAAACCATTGATTCTTGGGTTCACCATCCCCTTAAAAAATATGAGTATTTATTGGAATTTGGTAAGCCATATTGATAGATTTAGGATTTTAAATACTTACTAGAGTATATTGATTGATTGATGTACTTACTGCTTGATGTTTGCTGCTGAATTCTTGTGGGTGCGACTAGTACCATGATAGACAAACTTCTTTCGAATATTTTTCATCACTAGGTTAATTCTCTAACAATTTGTTCGCTTTGATAAACAATGTTGCTAGTAGGGTGGGTACCTCCATATGTTCTAAATAAATAAATTAAAAGAGTGTCTTGTGAATTCAAGTGTGAAGGTAATCCAATTACTATACGATGGGTGCTAAATCGTCAACCTGTTTGCAATTCATCCACATTGATCTAGTCAACTCCATATGTTGTCATCACTTGATTTCAATCACATGTCATGCTTGACTACTTGTCTAATAGTTGGCCCAGTCATCATTATCATTGGAACAAACTCAATTGGAGTAGAGGAATTTGTAATTGCAATGTGCAATGCTTGAGAGATCAACACCATTACATGCAACCAATCTACCGATGTCGACACCTCTCCTTCTCTCTCATCTGGTCAAATTTCACTCAACTCAGGAAGGATTGTTGGTTGCTCAAATTTCACTCATCTAGTCAAATTTCACTCAACCTAGTTTCACTCATCCAGTCAAATTTCACTCAACGCAATTTCTTTATAATTATTTTTCCATGTAATGTACTAACAATATCCCTCAATTGCTCTAGTTTCTTGTACCTTTTTCATATTTGTATTTTTTGTATGTATGTCATTTATTTGTGGGTAGATAGGCACTTTCTTCATTGGAGAAGTATAGAATTGTAGGGAGTCATTATCTTCTTCTTTTATCGACTAGAATCATTCTTTTATTCATAACACATGGCCAACGACCCCCTAGTTTTTTAAATGAATTCTACTATTTGACGGTAGTGGTTTTGGTAACAAATTTCATTTATTTAGAAAGTATTCCTACTAACACTTGTTAACAAAGTGTTCCCACTCTTTTTTCTTATGATCCTAATTTGATGAAGCTGGTACATCCAATGGAGGTCATGGCTCGACAATGTGATCAACTCTTTTTTCAATTAAGAATTATATAGAAGGCTCGATATAGAACAGAAAAAAACATTCATAAAGGTTGGAATCAAATTTACATTGAACTTTGTCATCAAATAATCTTTCTTCTATATCTTGTTCTTCACATAAATCTTCACATATCTTTTCGAGCCACTCGTATAGATTCATTCTACATCTATTATAGATCTTGTGCATTATAATTCTTTCATTCTGGGAATCTAATTTGGTCATGAACAATTGTTGAGAAACTTATTTATTTTATGGGTAATAGATTCTATAAGTATTTGGTGGGAATTAGTGAAAAAATTCCCCTTAGCCTACATATTTCTTAGCTTGTTCTGCCTTGCATAATTTATAGATGTAATTCGCTATTTCCTTGTCCCACCACTCTAGAATCTCTCATTTAGTTAACACATGTGCATGCTCATTATTGCAGCATGATTATGTACTACTGGAAATGGAACCAATATATATTTAAGAGAGATAATATCCCCACGCATGAAGGAAATGAGCATGGATATAGCTGTAAGTTCCACCTGAAAGGAGCTACATGTATGTAGAGAGGCATGAAAAAACAAGTGCAATGAATGATCTAACATTTTAGTATGTAGTTGTGTGTTGTTGCACTTAAATCATACAAGTACAAGACCCTTAATCATATTTATTAGTGAAATATTAAGATCCTAGAATTGTATACACAGATTTTGAAGAAATAGTGGCTTTTAGGTCATGAGAAGGAACACAATTCTATGGATTTGGATTTTTTCATTGAGAGTGTGACTCGATTGGAGTGGGTTGAGTAAAAGGACAAATTCCATATATATATTCCCATAGAGAGAAGAGAATAATTTTCAAGTAAATACTTGTTTGTACTTGAGTTTCAATCAATATGTTGTGGGATTCATAATCAGTGGTACCCGACACCCCAACATTTTTTTAGTTATGTTAAAATGTGATTTCCTTGAGTGCTTAGAAGAATGGAAAATAATTGTATCCCTCTTATGCACAAAGAATGGATTGGAATCATATTGTGGAATGAACCTGGGATAGGTATGAGGGTGGCAGTTGCACTTGTAACCTATCTTGATGTGGAATCATAGAAGGTGAATCTCCAATTGTAGGGGAGGAATGTTAGAATATATTTAATATTAGTTTTGAGACCAATATTGATTAACCATGTAGATGAAGACAATTCCTAGAGAATTGGTGGTTATAGTGGCTGAGGATCGATGCAATTTGATAGATGGATTATTTTTATATGGACGTTAATGACAAGTTTGTATGCATGTACAAAAGGAGGCATGGCAGATGACAAGCAAGAAGGAGAGCATAGAAAAGAGAGAGGATGTAGAAATGGATTGCGATGGTGAAGTCACCATGAGACACATGAACAAAGAAAAAATAATATTATAATGGATTTGAAAATTTGTAACTACATGTAAATGAGCATACGACTGTAAGACCTAGTTAGGAATGCATAGCCATGGTAACTCTGCGGTAAAGTCTAGGTAAACCTAGGTGATAGGGGGAATCCTTTGTAACTCACTGGTAAAGTAATTTAGACATAGGTGATAAGGGGGCATGTGGAGAATCCGCAGTTTAAACTTTGACAGGGGTTGATGATTTACTCCTGGCAAGCCTTGGATTTAGCATCTTTTTATCATCATTTCACCCTACCTATAATCTCATTTTCTTATCCATATTCATGAAATAATCCCTTCTTATTCTCATATACGTGTTTTTATGCTCAAGTTATTTTTTTCATTACATGTCGTAGTATTCCATTTGATTTTTTACTAACATTGAGGGAATTCGTGTATTATGTATTTGCTTTGAATGGTAAATAATCTATTGGAAGAAGCTATAAAATATTTGGCAGACAAGGTTTGCAAATAAAGTGAGAAATAAATTATTCCATCCAAGATGCTCTCTAAATAAAGTTCCAGGATTTGCTACTCCATTAAAATATCATTTTTAGTTCCAACTATCAATAGAAATTCATCATTCTATGAGCTCCACACTGCTATTTCTTGCAATGTTTTACATCATTGTGTACCACATGATCAAATCTCATGCTTCTTAGCAGTTCTACATATTTCACGATATTCGTAGGTAGGTAATGGTGTGCTTATTTTTCTTATTATTAGTCAAGTTCATTGAATTATATGGATTTTTATTTTCAAATGCACTTGAGAAATTTTCCCTACTTCCTCCTATATTTCTAAGCGTAGTAAAAAATTTCAATTTGGGAAAAGGAAAACACCATCACCTACCATGACTACTCTATTACTCATGATAATCCTTATTTTACTCATAATCATTCTTTCCTAGCCCCTACCATCCTTGATCAACCCAAACCTTCATCCTTCAATTTAAGCATTATCTCATCTTTACTTCCCTATCTAAGTCCACTCCGACATCTTCTAACATGCAAACATAAAAGGATGTTTCTACATAATACCTATTGTTTTCACACAAGAACCAACAATAGGAAGTCTTGATGTTGTCACACAAGAGACAACAGTGAGAAGAAAAGAATATCTAATGCATAATCCAAATAAACTATTGGAATCAGAAACTTACTGTTGTCACATAAGAACCAAGAGTAGGAAAAAGGGGAGAAGCTCATATACAAGCCAATGACACTACATGAAGAAGATAATAGGATGAACACAAGAAACTACAACAAAATAAGCTATTGTAGAAGGAATTCCTACATATGACTATGCTGATGGAACAAAAAAATAGAGCATCATTCATTCTTGAAAATAGAAAATAAGCATATTAGTTCATGTAAATGAGGTGTCTTGACAACACATTCATGCTCTGTCTTCAGTTTGGGGGAGGTTGTGGGGATAGCTAAGCAACGATTTGAAGTGAGAAAAGATAACAGAGCACAATTCTTGGGAAGAATATTGTAAGTCAACCCTGTTGTTGGTAGATATCATTGCAGGGACGTGTCTACAACATTCTATGTCCTTTACTATATGTGGGTGAATCCTAACTGACATAAATACATGCAATAATTTTAAAGTTTCTTAATATTCCTAAGCGTTTTCAAAGATTAGAGAGGGGAGGAAGAAATGATATAAACTCTTGAAGTGTGTCATTCGTGGAATATCCCCTTGCTTGAGAATTCATGGCCTTTAGGCCTCTATTTGCAGCTTCATTTCTAGTTCCTTACCTCTAGATATTGAAAACTTTAAAAAAAATTAAAACTATATACCAAATCCTGATCAAAATAGATGAAAATACATCGATTCAATCTCAAAATTTGTGGGTAGCTAGAATCTCATCATATTAAAAATAGGAAGAAAGTGATTACAACCCAATGATATAGGTTGTTAATGCAAATAATTGCTCACCTTTCTCTACATGGTCTAAACCACATACATACATCATTTCCCTACCATTTTTCCTTACCTTTGACCTTCACAACTATGGTTTACCTTCATTCTCTCTAAAAAAAGGCCAAAACATCTCACAAAAGAGCTAAAAATCTCACAAAAGGGGCTAAAAACCCCAAACAAGGGCTAAAACCACAAAAGGGATTAAAAACCCACAAAATGGCTTAAATCCCTAAATAGGGTTCCAAAACCCTAAAAGAGAGAAAAGGACAAAAAAACCTATAAAATAGTGTGGAGGTCTCCATCACAAGATTCGCTTATTCCTTCTTCCATTATTCTATTCCGTGAGTATGGTGAGAAACCATTATTCTCAAAGTACTCACATCATTTGGCCAATCATTTCATAGCCCCACCATATCCCATCCAATACGTTAAGGAATCCTCCATACTAACCAACCTGTGGAGAGGCGACCCATTTCCAAGTTTGGGCACGGTGGCCTGTTTTCATCCTTGTTGTTACGGAGAAAAATTCCTATGGCTTGGGGTACCACAATAGACAAAGTAACCACAGAAATCAATCCTTTCCCATATGTAAGAGAAACCAAACATCTAACACTAAAGGATCTTGAAATATACCTTATTCCGGATGGTTGATGTAGATCCCTGTTGAGTTTTTCCACTCTTGCTTGTCTCAGCAATTTGCTCTCTCAACATTCAGTAAACAAGATAAGCATGCTTTATAATGGTGTTATACCTACTCTAGCATATATAATGAATAACATATAAGCATTTAAAATCATCCATGGATTTAATACTCATTTAAATACACATTATTGGATAGGAAAATATATTTTTAATTAAAAAAAAATTACAATAGTGACAACCTCTGTCAGCACGTCTGCAAACTGGAGAAACTGAGTCCTCCACCTAGGCCTCCACCACTTCAATCCTCCATCTCTCAATAGCAATTTCACAAGCAAAAGGCAAGCTTGGAAAGAACACAAAGTGCTTCAAGGGACAAAGGGATGCAAACTCAAGTATAAGCTCCGGCAACAATGGACTATAGTTTTCTTTCTCTTCAATGTATCCAAAGGGTTCCTTATATAGTGCTTCAATGGGGTAATGGAAGGTCAAATATGAGTGATCTCAAGGCATATGGAAGGCCAAGAGACAAGTAACTTGGATCCACATTAAGGAAAACTCCAAAACTATTTGGCCTTTTGCACACATCCCGATGTACGTGGGTTTGAGAGTCATATCCGCTTATATACGTGAGAATAGGTTTAAAAGTCATGTATAGCAAATAATGCATGTTTTTAGGGATGATATTGGAAACATCAAAGGTAAAAAAATGGTCCATGGGGTCGAAATATTCTAGAGAGGGACAGGGAAGGCCATAAAGGTGTGATCCACCATGTGTGGTAAAATCAGCTGTAATAGATGCCCCCTGATGTGTGAGGTCAGAGGGGTGATACGATGGCCGAAATACATTATAAGTCCATCCTAGAAGTGGAGTGATGAAGAACCAAGTGGAAGAACCAGCCATCCAATAGTATAATACAATGATCAAACTCTTCACATAACTGGAAGTAGATATAGCAGTCTCGAATACATAACAGTACAATGGCCATGAATAGGCATGATACAAAATATGACATGTGTGGTCATCACCATGTACAATATAGATAGATAAGAATCTCCATGATGAAGATATACAAAGGATCATGATCTCTATGAAAGGTGAAGATATATAATGGATGAAGATCTCCATAATGGCTGAATATATCTGACATACACTGGAATCAAGTCGCGAGAGCTGAAATCTCATGAACACTGGCACGATCAAGGAAGTAACATATATGGGATGCCACCAATCTGGAATGTATTATACACAATCCGCTACGAGTACATGTAATACTATGTGAATAAAGGTGTCGAGGTCGAACATAGTAATCCATCATCTGATTACTAGTCATTGATGTATACCATTAACAGACGTGAGATCGCCCACTGATAATGAAAATGGGAATCAAGGTACTAGAGTGAAAACTAACAAGTGTGAATAAATGTGTTGAGGTCGAACACTAGAGAGACTCCATCGATCAGGGGACATTGATGTATTCCCAAAACTGTCGATGGCGAGAGAACTTGCCACTGATGACTACAAGTCTCAAGGCACTCAAAAATGACTCTAGATTCCTATCCCAGAATAAATGATCTGAAGTCAATGGGATGAAATCCATTTAAAGGAGGGCATTAATGCATCCCTCCTCATCCAACATGAGGTGTGCAGCAAAGCTATCTAATGTGGAAGGACTCGATCACAATGTGCACAAACCAGTATTAGTATCGGGAATGGTCGACATGCAAAGTCAAGAGAAATGACGAATGGTCGACTTAGGTTTTAAATTCCTTCGAACAAGAGCATAAAGGAAAATGGTGACTGAATGTAGGAAGCCTAAACTCAATATACAAAACTAGGACATCTTTGCGACACAGGAGGCATCGACAGAGGCTCCATAGGGACTGGAAGCTTAACTAGTTGGTGGAGATAAACTCAGAGAAACAAGTATAGCTCCTAAAGTAAAACTATTAACCCAACCAATGAATGTGATACACAGTGCTCTATTAGAAGGAGACACAACTCAACTACTGCCAAAGATAACATCTTTTCCTATCTGGCTTTTTGGTTTTTTGATTTTTTTTTGGGACTTTTTCAAATATTTTGAAAAGCTTGAAAAAGATAAAAGTGATTTATAGTTATAGACTAGGAGGAGATGAGTGTCAAGGGGAAAACAAACTAGTTCCAAGCAGTGGAACATACCTATGCTCAATGAAAGGACACATGTGTAGGATAACAACACTCAGGAAAATTTCCCCTCCTGGTAAAAAATGGGAATCAAGTTGCAAAGGATATGTAAAATGGCTCTGCGTGGCTAGACATGAGACAAGCTCGAGCTATATAGCTGATAATAAAAGTTAGGGAAGCCGGCATAAGGATCAATAAGGAAAGCAAAACTCATGATAATGCAATTACAGCATGACATAAGGGAGTCTTGGGGAAAAAGGCCAGCAAAAAGATCAAGAGGAGTATGAAGCTCTTGCGTAAAGTCATGGCGATACTATACAAAGGACTCCCACGCCCTAAGGGAAAATTGTCAACATGGGCACCAAATGCAAAATGGGAAATAACTAGGGCACCCATGTATGGTCAAGCTCTACCATTCACATCATGTCACTTCTAAAAACAACAAGAAGGTTCTGTGACAAGATAGAATGGGTTCATACCTAAGTTTATAATGAAACGGTCATGAAAAGTGAAAATGGATGTGAAATCTAACCTATATTCTAGTTTAGACATTGTTATAGCTCAAAATGACACATCTCTGCCTGTGACCACTTTCCCATGTTTCCGTCGCATGACGGACCTTCATGAAAGTCATTGAAAGTCACTGAAAAAACACCTATCTTGGAGGACCCATATCTTGAGTTTTGTAACTATGTTTGACCTCATCTCTACACCGTGGGAAAGGTATTTCAGTTAGATAAAACTTTCCAGAAGACACCAAAGTCTGAAAATGCCCAGAAATACCCTAACAATGCGTTTTTTTGTCCATTCACGATTTTCCTTAAGGCAAACCCACGAATGTGCCTCTTAGCATTTAAACATTAAAACATGCGTTAATTGGAGATTAGTTAAGTCATTTAACTTAATTTCCTTAACTGCTGTAACTTCTCCAACGTTTGAAACTACCTTATTTCACCCATATAAATAGAGGTAGGGAGGTCCATGAGAGGGGGACTAGGATTTTTGCATTGTTATGCTGGAGGAATCAGAGCTCTCTTTGCCCACACCTTTGCCCTGGAGGTCTTCCCCTTGTGTTGCAGAGCTTGGAGGATGAGTTCTTTGGAGAAGAGAAGTAGCAGAACTAGATCAAGGTTTCGTGAGGTGCCAAACTTGAAGAGAAGGTATACTTGTACTTGTTTGAGAGATTAATAAAGATGTGATGTCCTTCTTCTTCCCAAATCATTGTTCAATGTGTGATTGAATCTTTGTTTATGATCAGATTATGATGTTAATCAGATTATTAGTTTCATATTTATTTGATTATCATTTCTTTATATGTGGTCATAATGGTTTGAGGAAGGTATAATTCGTTTTGCAGGTCTCTTGGAGCGAGAGGAGCAAGAAGAGGATTGAAGAGAAAGCTTGGACCAGCCTTCAGTTATTCAGGTGTGGACCTTTTCTCATCTCTGATATTGCTTATACATGCTTGCTGAACATTGTGCATCTCTCTTTCAACCCCAGTACGTTGATGGCCTCTTAAACCCTAGCCATAGGATACTTTCCTTTATAACAGAACTGGGGACTCCGCTGGGGAGAGCCTTGTCTGTTTGGGGTTTCTCTTGATTTCTTTCAGTCTGTTGCATTGTTTCAGGTCCTTCTTGTCACTTAGGAACACTTTATAAATCTGATAGCACACTTCCCCTGCCTTCTTAAGGTGGTTTTTGACCTTTTTGGGAATTTTTCCACCCATTCGCGAGTTGCTCTTCTGAACAGTCGCGAATACTTGCTTGCATTCACGGGTTGCTATACTGAACAGTCGCGAGTCATTCGCAAGTTGCACTTATAGGCAGTCGCGAATGCCCCTTTAAACAGTGTTTTTTCCTCTTTTGTGATTTTTCTTCTGTTTGAAGGTGTTTTGGGTAGGTCTTTTAGGGTCCTCTGCAGGTCCATGACTCTAGGGAGTTAGTGTCATCCTTTTTGCTTGTTCTCTATCTATGTGGTAAGCCTTTTTATAGCATTAGGGTTGTTCTTTGCTCTTTCCCCCATCTCCTTTACTTGGTTTGATTTTTGGCCTATGTTTCTGATCAGCCTCTATTAGTGATCTTTGTTTGATTTCAGAAGCTTGTTGGTGTTGATTTCCTTCTTGTTTTGTTGGTTAACTTCATCATGCCAAAATAGTTGGCTTGTCTTTTATGCAAGCCTTCCTTCCAAGTAGGGTTTATGCTGATTTTAGTTCATTCTAGAGTTTGTTTGGTGGTTGTATAGAAAAGTTCCTTTTGCTCTGTTCTTGTTATCTACATACTTTTGTTCGTAGGTATTTTTTCTTTTGCATTTATAAAAGAAAATTAAAAAGAACCTATACTTGCTTTTGCTACTTGTCCCCTCCTACCTCCTTCTTTGGCTTGACTTTGTTGGACAAGGTACTAAGCAGCCTTTGTTTGTAGGTTTAGATTGATACTTGGGACCTCTTGACCTTTGTTTATGTCAGTCTTTTTGCTCAGTCTCTACATTCCAAAGTTGTTGGCTTGTTTACCTTTGTAAGCCTTCTTTTCAAGAGAGGTTATATCCTAACTTTAGGGAAACCTAGGGTTTGTTTTTGGGGTGTAGAGTAGTTGTCTATTTTATTTGCTTATAGTACTTGCTTACATTAGTTAACAGGCTGATTTTTCTTTTGCATTTATAAAAGAAAAATACAAAAACATATGTTTGCTTTATATGCATGTAGATTAGGTTTTTAGTCTAGATTGCATGGCATATCATCGTTTTTTAAAAAATATAAAAAGAATTTGTTCTTTTTTGTCTTTCAAGTTTTCTATTTGAAAATATAAAGAGAATAGTTTTTGCTTTTTGAATTTCATATCTCTTTGCTTAGTAATTTTGTTTCAACTTTGAGTCAAAACACCACATAAGTTTCATGCCATTTACCCTCTGACTAAAAACAGCCCTTAAAATAAACGATATAATTTAAAATTTACTAGTAAGTTTTATTTTGTAGGGTCATACACCAACTAGCTTAGGCTAGACTTGTGGGATAGGGAGTTTAAACTCTCCACAAGTGTTAAAATTTCAGACGTAGTTGGCCTGTCACTAGGTAAATCCTTGACTTTATTGACTGTATCTGGGAAGCTCCTCTCAAACGGGAGTTGAGCACGAGGCCGCGTGGAGGCTTGGAAAGAGGAGATAACCCTCCAAATCCTTGTCAAAACATAACTCAGGACTTTTACGCATCTGGGGATTTTGTCCTAGACAAAGTTATGGGCTCAGCTACCCTGCCCATGCGTACGAGTTCGGCTGATGACTGTCCCCCCAGACTGTCAATATAGTTAAGGTATCCTTTAGTCTCTTGACATCTAGGGTTCATACACAGGTACACTGGAAGGCTATTTCTGGTTGACCTTGGACGAGCTTGAAAGGTAACCTCGGTAGAAGGTGTGGGAGGGCGGTGGGTGATTCCTCCACTTGTTCCTAAGAACATCTACAGGGACGACAAGTAACTGTCTATCAGCTTTCTTCTGGAAAGTATATCTTATACCTGTTTGTCTGTTTGGCTTTAGGAATTTTTAGTGAGTGCTGTGTGGTTTGTCTGTACTTAGTGTGCCTTTAGGTGTGTGCTTTGTAATTTTGGTTGCTTATCAACCTCATTATTTGTCTCCTTAGTTGAAGCTATGGCTAACACCCCTTCGAACACCAACCAAGAGATCCCCATGCTAGGAACTCCTTGTTCTATTCCTCTCATGGGGAATGTTGGTGTTCCCTTGATGGCCACCCTGAATCTTCCTGGATTCACCCTAGGGCTACTGGTGTGGTTTTTTTCCACTCCAACTATCCTGAATGCTCCTGATGCTTCTCAAGTAAGCTCCTTATATCAAGGGCATCAAAACACTGCTTCCCCTTCACCTGTAGTTGATTCTCTTCCTCCTTCTACCTCATGCGGTGAAAGTACTGATACTAGTAACTGACAGTCTAAAAGGAGTAAAAGAAGGAGGAATAGGAAGAAGGCACATAAGCAAGGGGGCACCTGTTCAACCTCTACAAGTCAAGTTGAACCTCACCACCCAGCCTCTGTGGTTCATGCTTGGGGAACCAATCCAACCTCTGCAAGTCATGTTGGATCTAAGCACTTGACCTCTGCAAGTCAAGTTGATCTTCATCATCTAGCATCTGTTGATCATGATGGTGGGATCCTTCCAACCTTTCCAGGTCATGTCGGATCCTATCACTCCATCGATGTTGTTTATGCTGAAGACACTCGTTCAACCTTTGGTTTTCAAGTTGAACCTCCTCATCCAACCTCTATTGTTCAAGTTGGATCCATCCACCCAGCCTTTGTTGTTCATGCTGGGGGCACACACTCAAATACTGTAAAGCATGTTGATCCTAACCATTCAGTCGCTGCTGTTCATGTTGATGGTGCCCGTCTAACCTCTGCAAGTCATGTTGGACCTAGTCTCTCGGCCTCTGCAAGTCATGCTGGGGGCAGTCTCTCAGCCTCTGTGGTTCGTGCTGAAGACAACATGTCAGCCACTGCGAGTCATGTTGACACTGTTGAAAAGACTACCTGTTCAAAACATAATCCCAAGTTTCCTTGTAAGCTTTGTGAGGGATACCACCTTACTTATAAATTCCCTTCTATCGCACAGGTGTGAAGAGTTTGGATTCATGGTCATCCTGTCTTTGAACATTCTGAAGTCTCTCAACAACCAGCCTCTCTTAGTGAGGTTGGATCCAGTCACCTAGCCTTTGCAGTTTAGGCTGGGGGAAAACTCTCATCCTCTATGGGTCATGTTGAGAGCAAACAGTCAGCCACTACTAGTCATGTTGACACCGTTGAGAAAACTGGTCATTCGAAGCATCATCTTAAGTTCCCTTGTATGCTATGCCAGGGAGATCATCTTACTCACTTATTCCCTGCTATCCCATAGGTGCGAAGAGTATGGTCCAAGACTCATGTATTTTGTTCTTCTGAACACCCTATGGTTTCTCAACATCCTACTCAGCCTTTGGTTGATCAAGTGGTCGAACCAATCTCAGATTTGGTCAATCCCACTCTTCTTTCGGAAGGTGATCCTTTTGTGATTGAACCAATGTCATCTTTGGTCAATCCCACTCTCCCTTCGGAGAGTGACTTTCATGAAGCGGTTGAATCGATTCCAGTATCGATCAATCCCACTCTTCCTTTGGAGAGTGAAGTGTCTACTAGTCACATTTTCTTCACAGCCAGTTCAGAACTTATTGAACAAGGGGGCACTGAACTCATTTCAGATCAACCCCCACCAAGCTCTCGGATCGCTTCCTTTGATTGGGATAGCCTAGTTGAGCCGCGCCTTCCTTCTAATGAACCTTTCCAGATAAAGGTCAAAGTTGAACCTTATACGATTGCTCGTTGTATTGTTGATGGATGAGCCTCAGTTAGTATTTTTTCTACTCGTGCTTGGCGAGGCATGGGATCTCCCAACCTTGTGTCGACTGCTAGTCAGTTACTAGCGTTTGATAGAAGAACTTGTATAGCCTTGGGAATTATTGCTCAAGCACTTGTTACTTTGGGTGGGAAGACCGTCTTAGTTGACTTCATGGTGATAGAAGACCCTTTGGACTTTAATATGCTCCTTGGATGTGATTATGTCTATGCCATGCAAGCTGTGGTGTCAACATTCTTTCGTGTGATGTACTTTAATCATGGCGAAGAAATTGTCACTATCGATCAGTTGGATTTTCTTGATCCGTCTCCTGACCCAACTAGAGACCAAGTATTTCCTTTATTGGTTCCCAGTGTTTCTATAGACACTAACCCGCCACAGGTGAACTATGTGGCCTCTTGTCCTTTGTGTTCAATTGCTATTGAGAAGCAGCCTCTATTTTCATGCTTACCTTCTCAAGAATTGGTCCCTGCAGTTGAACAGGTGAGTCATCCTATACAGACTGTGGGGTCTAATCCCCACTCTGTTGATCCATTTGAAAGTTTAGACATGTGTCCTATCTTGGATGATCTCCTTCCTTTGGATGAAGTCTTCCTAGAGTATTTGAAACAGTCTGACCTTCTTTTGGATTTTGGTTCAGTTGTGACTAAGTCTAACCCTAATTTGATTAGTAAGACTGATTTTCCCATGGATCAGTCTTCTTATGTTGGCCTTGTTGAGTCTTTTGACTCTTCCTTTGAGCAGCAAGTCAGTGATCCTGATGAGTTTGATTTTTCTTTTGAATTTTTCAAATCCCATGATACTGAGTTTGTTCCTGCAGACTCTATCTTCCTTGTTGATTTTTGCTCTCCTTCTGAGGTTTATCTTATTGATTATAAACCCTCGAGCCTTGGTCCTATCGAATCTCCTTCGGTTGATTCTGCCTTGACTTTACCTTTTATAGAAGATAGCAAAGTCACATATGTTTCTGCCAAAGTGACCCACATCAGATCTTTTCTTCTGAATATGATCCTGATGTTGTTGTTTCTTGGAGACAGGTTTTTTAGTTGGATTCACAACTGTTTATTGGCCTCACCTTGTTGTTCAAGCTGTAATTGCATTTGCATGTGCCCTGCTCGCGCTTATGAACCTGATGCCGGCTTCCACGCTTTTAGCTCGTTGTATAAGCCCTCATCTTTGTTCTCATCGTTGCTAAGCCTTGCATCATTTTGCCTTTACAACTTGACACCCTTTACCTTGAGGAGACATTCCTTGAGTGTCCTTATCTTGCTCACTTTCCTTGCATTATGCATAGGTTTGTTCCTTGCGCTTGAAACTAGTTTCGCCTGTCTATGACACTTGTCTCCTCGCATTTAGAGCATTCTTTCTGCTCTCCTTCGAGCTCGTTAAAAATAGTAAGGAGGCTGCAAGTTGACTTTCCCGGACTCGATAAAACTTCACGGGAAATATTTTGAGTTTCTTTAGGCCCAAGTCTGACTCCTCAAAATAGACTTGACTGCCGAGTAAACTTGTCCGTTCAGGCTCGTTAAGAATATGTGAATGGGCATCCACATTGGTGGTAGGTTATCTCTTTCTCAGACCATGTGGAATAATACGAGAAAGGATCACTCTCTTTTCTATTTGAATTGAGAAGAGTATTCTCAGGCATAGGTTTATCTCTTTTCCGGACCTGAGGGACTAAACTTATGGAAAAAGAACCCCCGGTATGAGCTTAGTTTTCTCTTTTTCATGCTCTGGACCAAAACATGAAAAAGATTCTGAGTGTACTTTATGTCTTTGTCATGCTCGTTAAACCCTAAAGAACAAAGCATCGAATTTATTGTTGTAAGCTCCATTTCTCGTAATCAAATGGATCTTTCCAAGTGATATTTCCTTCCTTCACACTCGTAAAACTCAGGCTATATGCTTCTTTTGAAGGAGCGTTGGGTAGGTGGTAATTTAACCTTTTTCGGACCTTCCTGACTAAGTA
The DNA here is from genome assembly GCA_001517045.1 of Pseudotsuga menziesii. NCBI lineage: Eukaryota > Viridiplantae > Streptophyta > Pinopsida > Pinales > Pinaceae > Pseudotsuga > Pseudotsuga menziesii. The sequence goes on from LPNX010196311.1 coordinate 241,161, forward strand.
CAAAAAAGGTGCACCTTTTCTTCTTCGGAAGTTAAGAGAGTTCTTCTTTGGTTTGTTTTATACTTTTTCGGCCTCAGGAGACTAAATTGTATGAAAAAGGACCCCCTGGAGTCTTCTTTGGAGTTTTCAGACTCTCTAAACTATGAAAACACCGTCGAGCATGTACTAGTTCGGGCTCGTAAAATCCACAAATCAGTGCCTTATCAAGCATTCTTCTTTCTTTTCTTTGAGCTTGCCAAAAATGAAGATGGTCCCGAGTTTGCTTTCTTGGACTCGTTAAACCTTTACAAGAAAGAGGGGAAGGGGAGGTTTATTTCCATGTTTTTTATATCATGGCAGCAAGTCTTGTTTCCTTGAACAAAGCACCAGTTTTGAGTCTATCAACAGTTAGGTTCTAGTATTTTGACCTTATCCTGTTTCAGAGTTTCTTACTCCTCCAGTTGGTCTCTTTTCCAATTATATGGGGAATCTATTAATGTTTCCTACATTATAGATTTGTTTCGTTGGTCTTATTTTGTGTCAAAAGCTGCCTAAGTCACTTTTGTGTCGTGCTCACTGTTCAAGGATTAAACCTTTATCGGCCATTCTGCAGTTTCCTTGACCTTTTGTGTCGGCCATTCCCTGGTATCAGTTCATTACATCATGTCTTCAGCGGTCCTTTTTGTGAAATTCAATACCTATTCTAGATCCAATTAGTCTTTGACTTACCTCGTGTTGGATGCTGAAGGATGCCTTAATGCCTTCCTTCCAATGGATCTCTTCCTATCGACTGCAACACATCTTGCTCTGGGAACGAGATTTAGAGTTTTATGACAGTACCTTGGGAATTGTTGTCATCAATGGCAATTTCCCTCGCTATTGGGTAGTGGGAATACCTTAATGTCTCCTACTCAATGGATTCTTCAAGTGTTCAACTTCAAGTCCTTGTAATCACACTTGTTAGAATGTACTAGGTACCTTGGAGACCATTTTCATTAATGGTGGTTTCCCTCGTGTTTGTTAACGATTCTCATTATTGACCGGTAATCAAACGGCTTCCTCCATGTTCGACTTCAGCTCCGTTATTCGCATGGTTAGGATTCGTACCTTTTTTGGGCGGTTTGGATTGAAGACCTTGGGGCCGACAGTAGCATTGTCATCTTTTGCTATTGCCCAAGTTGCGCAAGAACTTTTTATACTTTATATGACATTTTTCTGAGACATAGATCCACCTTGTATTTTTTGTGGCTATGATCGATTGTTGAGTATGGATCCACCTTGTTCATTTGTGGCCATGACTCCTTTAGATTTGATATGGCGCCTTTTTGCATATTGAGCGACCATGATAGTTTCCTCAGTTATACATATGTTGGATCTGCCTGTATCTTTATGGTGATGTTGTAAATGGACGTGTATGTCCCAGAGATCAGTTTTTTTGACATTTATCTCTCTTACAGGTACCTTTGTTCGAGCCTTTCGATCTTGGATTCTCTGCTCTCTCCATACTCAGTTGTTTCCTTTATAATGTATTTCAGCTATCATCTTCCCCTCTAACCTCACAAATTAGGGGGCATATGTTATAGCTCAAAATGACACATCTCTGCCTGTGACCACTTTCCCATGTTTCCGTCGCATGACGGCCCTTCATGAAAGTCATTGAAAGTCACTGAAAAAACACCCATCTTGGAGGGACCATATCTTGATTTTTGTAACTCTGTTTAACCTCATCTCTACACTGTTGGAAAGGTATTTCCGTTAGCTAAAACTTTCCAGAAGACACCAAAGTCTGAAAATGCCAAAAAATACCCTAAAAATGCGTTTTTTGTCCATTCACGATTTTCCTTAAGGCAAACCCACGAATGTGCCTCTTAGCATTTAAACATTAAAACATGAGTTAATTGGAGATTAGTTAAGTCATTTAACTTAATTTCCTTAATTGCTGTAACTTCTCCAACCTTTGAAACTACCTTATTTCACCCATATAAATAGAGGTAGGGAGGTCCATGAGAGGGGGACTAGGATTTTTGCATTGTTATGCTGGAGGAATTGGAGCTCTCTTTGCCCACACCTTTTCCCTAGAGGTCTTCCCCTTGTGTTTCAGAGCTTGGAGGCTGAGTTCTTTGGAGAAGAGAAGCAGCAGAACCAGATCAAGGTTTCATGAGGTGCCAAACTTGAAGAGAAGATATACTTGTACTTATTTTCAAGATTAATAAAGATGTGATGTCCTTCTTCTTCCCAAATCATTGTTCAATGTGTGATTGAATCTTTGTTTATGATCAGATTATGATGTTAATCAGATTATTAGTTTTAGATTTATTTGATTATCATTTATTTATATGTGGTCATAATGGTTTGAGGAAGGTATAATTCATTTTGCAGGTCTCTTGGAGCGAGAGGAGCAAGAAGAGGATTGAAGAGAAAGCTTGGACTAGCCTTCAGTTATTCAGGTGTGGACCTTTTCTCATCTCTGATATTGCTTATACATGCTTGCTGAACATTGTGCATCTCTCTTTCAACCCCAGTACATTGATGGCCTCTTAAACCCTAGCCATAGGATACTTTCCTTTACAACAGACATAATACCTAAAATCGGCATGAACGGGTCAAAGCCACAGTCAAAACGACACTCAAAATGGACTCCTACATCATCAAATTAGTCCAAAACGGTCCAAAATGGTCAGAAACGGTCCAAAACTATAGAAAGTGGGTAAAAAAATTCAAAAATTTCAATTTTTTTTAATAAATAGTAAAAAATTCAAAAATTTCAAATCATTTGAAAATTTTACCCATTGGAGCTCAAAACTTCCAACACGAATTATAGGAGCTTCGTCCGGCGAAATTTGACACCGTTTCTTCCAGGTAACTCCTCATGTCCTCCTCTTTCTATTTCATGCAAATTTTTTGAATTCCATGGTCAAATTTATTTTTTAACCCAGTCTAAGATGGTCGTTTCGGCCCACACAGATATCGGGGTTTTTTCTACGTATATGGCTAGCCATACGTGGAAAAACCTCCGAAAACCGCATACATACGTGGCTGTTTTACAAACAATCATGTATGCGGCTGCGCACAAGGTTTTTTAAGGTATATAATGTCCAAAAATCAATTTTAATGTGTAGGATTGTTCTAGAATGGAGAGAGAGGGAACATGGAGATGTAGAAGAAGCTGTTCAAGGTGACTTAATGGCTCAACAAGCTCTTCGTGCATGCGGTCTATATAAGTTTTGGTGTCTTGGCAGCTTGAGGGCCAAACCAAGACTCCTGTAGATGCTAGTAGACTACTGGGATCCAGGCTCAGATTATTTTCATATCGACGTGATGTCTCTCACTATAGAGGTAGAGGACATATATTTTATTACTGGATTATCCCGACGGGGAGAGGTGGTGAACCTACGCTCTTGTGGGCCTGGAGGTGGCCTTACCATTGATGAGTACATTGCAGTATACTATTTTTTAGACATGGAAAAGGTTAGGAGTCAAATCCCGATAAATTCCATCCAGGTATTACGACTGAAGGCCATACTATTGGCACTTAGTAGGATAGATGGTCTAGCATCACTCCACCAGGCCTCACGACCATTGATGTTCTATGCGGTGGAGTGTATGAGACCCATAGTGTACGACTGGAGCATTGCACTATTAAGTAACATGAAGTAGCAGCTCAATGACAACAAGATGGGTAGGGTGAGAAAATTTGGTTTCGACAGCATACTAAGCATGTTCTTCTTTGAGCATGTACAGGGGATAATCCCTAGAGTGGACATTCCTCCACATGGAGTTCGAGATCCGGCCCAATGACATTGGAAAAATGTTATGCATAGACTGGGTAGAGGTAGGGTGGCTAACCCTACCTAGCGGACTTCTTTCCATGGTGGCAGCAACAGATTATTGCCATCGATGAATATCCCTATGCGAGAATAGATTTCCAGGGAGATTCGGACATGCCTCTACCACCAGGAGCGTATGGCGACATAGGTAATGAATCCCAAACCCTCTTTTTAAGTTTTTTGAATTATAAATATTTTTTTGTGTGTTTTTTGATATATTGACTCAAAAGACATGTTTTGGTGTGACGACACATAGTGACAATCTGTCATGTGTATGCAGATGTTGGACCACGGGGGACTGACGGTTTCCCTCGTCATAGACGAAGGGTAAGAGGAGATGACATCATGGGTGTGGATGTGGAGCGGATGCTCCAAAGAATCCACACAAACTTTGTATACTTGACATGTAGGGTACCCATGACGCAAGTCGAGGATTTTCCTGAGGCCATGCAACGTCAGGTGGTTGGTGTACCATGAGCATGGGTTCGGTTATTCTGGCGACTAGCTAAAGCTATGGTGTGCTACCATGATTAGAACCCCCCTCCTCCTCCACAGGATTAGAGACCTAAGAGTGTTTCATTTTTGTACTACCGTGTATTATATTTTGGTGGCTTTGAAGCCCCATTTTTGTATTACGACACTTATGTATTATGACGCCACATTTTGGATGTTTAAAGAAAAACTTTTATGATGATCGATTTTATTTATTTGCATGTGTGTAAAAATGTATGTTTTTGATATGCTTATGGTCTATGAAACAAATTCCAATCTAACACATAGTTAGCATATGAGTCAACAACTTTATTAAAAATTCTTGAAACATGTATGTATGTTATGTTCTCAAATTGTTGTTCTAGAAGTGTCTAGTAAAAGCTCTATTGCTAGTTTCAATGAATGGATTTCGCATTCAACTGGAAAGATAGAATCCACCTCATGTATGAGCTGATATGGAGAGGAGTTGGTGCCAGTATTAACTGTGGTCCTATAGGCCCACAAAGCAGGATATAACATGATATTCCAATTCATCTTGCTTTGTGCGATGGTTCATTGGAGAATGGACTTAAGTGATTTATTCATTGCTTCAAACTATTCATTCGCCTGAGGGTAATAAGAAGAGGAGTGCTCCTAATTATACCCTAACTTTGAAGCCAACTCTTCCATCATTCTATTCTAAAAGTGCCTACCATGGTCAGTGACAACTCTTTCAGAATGCCGAACCGAGTAACAATTTTGTTGAATATGAAATGCGTGGTTGTCTCACCATTGGATTTAACTATGGGCATAGTCTCAGCCCATTTCATGAAATAATCAACATCCACTATGATGTGATGATGCTCCCCAGGTGAAGTTGGGTTGCAATCCATGAATTCAAGCCCCCACTTGGTGAAGGGACGAGTGGTGATAATCAGATGTAACAGGGTAGGATGCGAGCACATATTGCATGCAAACACTTAGCAAGAGTGACACTTCTTGACTGCATTGACACAATCTTTGAAGATTGACGGCCAAAAATATCTCACTCTCAAGATTTTTTGGGCTATAGAAAGCCCAGATAAATGACCACCACATGCCCCTCCATGGAAATCATTTAGCATAAAATCAGCCTCATCATGGGTTAAACAATGATGTAAAATGGAATCTACCCCACGACGGTACAAAGTGTTATCCACTATAAGGTAGTTCTTAGATATATGATGTAACCGTCGTCGCTCATCCCGTGAAAGGTGAGTAGGAACCTTCAACGTTTGCAAATATATAATGATATCCCCATACCATGGGTCCAACATTGAGATAAGGAAAATATTCTCATCAACAAACTTATCCTCATAAACCTCCTCCTCCTCCGCACTTGTAAAATCAGAAATGAGCTCTGCAAAGAACAATGATTTTTTTGATTTCACTGAAACGAATTCGAGATCGAATTCTTGAAAAATAACAATCCACTTATTATATTTTCCCCAATTATCCTTCTAGTGAGGATGAACTAAAATGGATTGATATGAGCTATCGCCAAGGTCTGGAGAAGGAGAATGTAATGTCTTAATCTTTGAACCGCATGCATAGTGGCCAAGGAAATTTTCTCCACATGAGAGTAATGGATTTCCACATCAATAAGGTTCTGGCTCAAATAGTATATGACATGCTCATGGATCTCCTCATCCTCCTGAACCAAAACCATACCAACCGTCTCCATGGATGCAACCACATAAATAAAAAAATCACGGATATATTCAGGTGGACTATGCATGGGGACCGATGCTAAGGCTCGCTTAAGAACATCAAAGGACTCCTGGGCTCGCTCATCCCAACAAAAACTAGTGTCCTTCTTGTTGGATTCTATGGGCAGACCCAGGTTTACTATAATCAACCAACAACACCCCTAGATCACTGGCCCTTTCAGCGACAGACCGCAAAGCGGCCTGAAGTCTCACCCGAAGTGACTCTAATGGGTTGGCCAAGGACTCAAGTGTCTTGGGCCAGGTTCTGTGGCAATCCCACTGGTGGCTCACAGCTCTCCTAGTTGCGAGGTATCTTCCTGTGTGTCACGTGACCTCTTGCTCGCGTCGCAGCTCTTCTAACCGCAAGATACTCTTTTTGTACCACCGCGCGATCCTTTTCTGCAGTGCACACTTTCCCTGACTTGCGATATCTCCAACCTTATCACCTCGCCGCGCACCGTATGACACACAACTTCCTACTCACGCTAAGCCCTTAACCTGTGGTATCGCGCACCGCAGCTCCTCTGCCGGTGCGATATCACCTCTCTGTGATATCCTACCTCCGTGGTTCAGTGCACTTAGCGAGGCTCGTGTCGACGTGCGAGACTTAACATACAAGGCTATTCAATACTGCAATAGAGACTGTTTTACACAAAGCATAAATGAACCGTATACAGCATGCCAAAGACTTTAACTTATGTTTATCCTTCTATTTTTGCTGTGAACTGATTAACACATTCATTCATCAACTGTAAACCACAATCTTGTGCAAAATAATACATAACAGTAAGCAAATACAATCACATGCATTCAACACAAAACACACAGGTTTTACATGGTTCACCCCCAGGATGGGAGTTACATCCACAGAACTATGTTTCTCTATTATAGCTCAGGGGAAGGTAAAACACAGTTCTACTGCACCGCATATGCAGCTTAATATCTCCTCTCTTATATCTCTTTTCTCTTCCATATTACTATTTTACAATACACTCTTCCCTCCCTGTCGATCCCTGCGGATCGTTACATGCATATTCTATAAGCCAGCTACTGGTTACCGTAAGATTGCGATCACTGATAACAGAACTAGAGCTAGGCTTTTACAACAGTCTAATAGTCTGCAAAACACTACTAACTAACAAAATGACTAGCTAGCTCTCCAACCTGCTAATCAACTAACCAGCCCTTTTACAATACAAAATATATTCTTATATAGGCAGCCCGAAGGTCGTGCCATTACAACACTGTGGGCCTGTCCCAACAGTAACCCAAAACCTAACTAGTGACATTCGGCCGTATCTATACTTGAGGTAGCCGCTTTCCATCACACCACAGCTCTCTGCAGTCTTCCATGCTTCCCGGCACTGATCATGGGTACTAAGCATCGCTTTTCTCTTCTATCCTTCGCCTTCAATGCTTCAGCCTCATTGCTCCTTTTCCTTTATGAGGGTCGTTGAGCCCTCCTGTCTTCCACCGCTACCTTCAATGCAGTGGTTGAGCTCTCTCTTCTTGGCCGCTCAGGTACCGTTGCCTTCTTGACTTTTCTATCTTAAAAGTCATGGTTTCCGGCTCTGCTCTCCAGTTGGAAACGTGCTACAGCGTCGTCGCTTTGCCTTAAATTCTTTCCGCCAAAACTAGCAGCTTCTTCTGTAGCTGTGGGACCCTACTCCAATAGTCCCCTAACACTTACTTGTGGCTCATCCTCGAGCCACCTGCAGTGGGCTTCTCCTGTTGCATCTTTGCCTTGGCTTCCTGCGAAGCTCTCTACACCCTGTCACGAAGTCCTTCGACTTCCTTCTTCATCACTTCGACACTCTCTTGTGCCGAGTCAAGCAAAGATTGACTAATAATGGCATCTTCTACGGCGTCAGTTTTCTCCCTGGTGGTAGTGAACTCTTTCATTTTCTGTTCAACCGTATCAACTATCTCTACGATTTGCTCTTGATATGGTTGAAGCAGGTCATTAATGTGCATCTTCTTGGTTCTTAACTGCTGTGCTTCCTGCTGCAAACTGTTCATCTCCTTTGTCTTCCTCATCTTTTGAAGAGCTTCCAAGCCCTTAATTTCTTCTTTCATTGCCACAGCAGTATTCTCTATCTGCTGAATATTTCGCTGGATTTCAACTTTCTTCGTTGGCTCATCTAACTCGGCCCATGTGTTCGTCGCATCGGTTAGTACTAACCGTGCTTCGTCGATGCAAGATTGCATCTGCGCAGAAGTGAGTCGAAGGGCTTCTACTCGCGCTTTCTGGTCTACCTGGGAGGTGTCTCGTAAGTGAGCCTCAAGCTCAATGATCTGTACCTCATGGTCTGCCTTTATCTTGGCCACTTCTATGTCCATCCTAGTCACGGTTTCTTCCAGAGCCTTTGCTCTGTCTGCTACTCTTCTTAGCTTCTATTGCGAACTGAATATTACATTGGGGCAGTTCTATTGCAATGCTCTGCAAAACTTGAGAAAGATCTTGCTCTCTTTCCTCATATGTTCATACTTCGTCTGCCCTTTTCTGTTGCAAGTGCCTCGAGCTCTCTACTCTTGAGCTCTGTGCCTAACTGCTGCTGGATCATATACAGCTGGTCAATATGAAACTCTACAAGGTTAACTTCAATGGATTTTCTAAACTAAACTGGTGGGTCCTTCATTGCGGCAGGGAATTAGATACTCCCTGGTGGAATTAACACAGTATTGAGACGATCTTTTGCTAAGCTTTCCTGGAGGGACATCGGCGGTGCCGAGGTCTCTCCGGTGTTTTTCTTGTCAGGTGGAATGTGCCTCATGGCAGTCTTCTCTGTAATCATTCTTAAGTCTAGAAGTTGCTTTTCGACTACGCTCTGGCTCTTTTCCTGCGCCTCCTTCATCGCGTCAAGTGAGTCCTTCAATGTATCACACGTCCGTGTTGCGGTGAGTTCATAGTCATCGTCTGTCAATGCTGTCTTTAGAGTTGGCTTTGAGGTTTTCTGTTTTTTCTTCTGCTGTGTCCTTGGTGACCCTTGCTGTAAAGGTCTCTTCTTTTCCCCTGGTAGTGGTTCCTTTGTTGAATATTGCATTTGGATGTCTGCTTTGTCTTTGTCCTTGTTCTGGTGTTCTGTGTCTTCAGAGTCTGATGATAGTGGTGCTGTATCTTCATATTCCTACTTCCATTGGTTGTTGAAGTCTCTTATGACTCCTTCGACGTCCTGGGCTTCCATCCTAAACGAGCCAGTAGCCCAATCATCCCGCTTAGTCTTTTTCGGCCGCAGATAGATTAAATGGATGTCTGCCATAAAATTAAGCCGGCTGTCGTACATGTCCACAGTCTCTGTGCTGAGCCGTGGTGTCTCTTGAATGACCTTCATCAACAGCTTATATTAGTCATGGAATACCATCGCATTGATTGCTTTCTTTGCTGGGCGGTTGGTCTCCCATAAGCTGGCATAGCGCACTCCTTTGGGTGCGCCACCTGCCATCTGTGGAAACTGGGTATGGGGTGGCTCCTTCCATCCGACAAATGCACAAAGAATAAGCAACCACAAAAAATGGAAAGGGTGGTTGGCTTCATCCTGAGCTTCCAAGCAATCTGCTTGCAACATATTTAATAAGAATAGAGACCAATTGAACTGTTCCCCCTCTGTGACCTGTATAGCCAGGTGAATTACGGATCTTGTAACTTCCTTTGGTCGAACCTTAGTTAGCAGTATTCCTGCGAGCAGAATGGCGGTGAATCTAAGTGTCTCATTTGGTATGCTTGAAATTTCATAACCCTGTCCTCCTCTGTGTAGCTGATACTTAGTTACTAGGTCTTGTGGTAACTTGGATTCCTTGATTTTTCCTGTTGTCTGTATAATAGGGTGTCTACCCGTCTTGGACAGGCCGGTGATACGATGTATCAAATCAATGTTCAGGTCTACCTTGCTACCTAGCCAGAGGTACCCTCCGTGTACACAAGAAAGTAAAATGCGCAGCATGGCGTTAACCTCTGCACCCCGTCCAAAATGAGGTAATCTCAGCAAATTGAGCAGTCCTGACCGTTCAAGAATCTGGACATGCGGTAGGGGAACAAATTCCTCTCTCCCTGTCCTTATGTTCTTCTCAATATTCAGATAGCTATCCAACTTGAAATGAGGATATGTCTTACCCTCTAACAGGTTATAATCTACGAATTTAACAACAGCAACATATCCTACTAGATCTCCATTTTCCTTTACTCGAGAATCAATGGGTGGTATGGGAACAATATACTTAGCGTTCTTAGAAATTTTTGGTGCTGGCGCGCCTTCGACTCGTGGTATCATGTAGTCTGCTCCACTGTGAACTTATTCCTCATGCTCTGACCAGATTCATCAACGGAACCATTTTTTGATTGCATGGGCAGACCCGGGTTTACTCTAATCAATCAACAACACCCCCAACTCACTGGCCCTTTCGGCGACAGACCACGGAGCGATCTGAAGTCTCACCCGAAGTGAATCTAATGGGTTGGCAAAGACTCAAGTGTCTTGGACCAGGTTCTGCACATACTACTTTTCTTCTCTTACACTTATGGGTCACAAGGTCAGCTATATCCGTGCATCGCACATCCTCTTCTACTCGCAGCACTTTTAGCCTTGCGATTCTTCTCCACGCGCAAGTCACGCGGTTTCTTCCCATGTCGCACGACTTCCACTTACTCACAATATTCCCAACCTTATCGCATCTCTGCGCACCACAAGACACCCATCCTCCCCTCAACGCTAAGCCCTCAGCTCGCAGTATCGCGCACTGCAGCTCCTCTGCCGGTGCGATATCACCTCTCTGTGATATCTTACCACTACGACTTTGCACTCTTAGCGTTGACTATGTCTCGGTGCGAAAATCTACTTCTCAGAAGTTATATTGTGATTAAATGGTCATTAGAAACAGACGTAAAGGAGTCTTTAAACAGCTTACTAAAATACTTCAACTTATCTCTATCTTCTTGCATTATCGTGAGCTGAGCAATACATACATTCACTTACTGCAACTAACATCATGTGCATAATAACTAGTAACAATAAGCAAATACAATCACATTCATACAACACATAACACGCAGATTAACATGGTTCACCCCCCGGATGGGAGTTACGTCCACCATACTGTGCTTCTATTATATATCTTGAGGGAAGTTAGCACAGTCTGTTGCACTGCATATGCAGCGCAAGATCTCTTCTAGATCTCTAGTCTATCTCTATTTCTATATTGCCTTTCTTTCAATAGATCCTTCCCTCTCTTTCCTCTCTATGGATGGTTACATACAGACTCAAATGACTCACAGACAAGCTAGGTGTCTGGATCGTTACAGCACGGTCTGTCTGACTGACTCCTGAGTCTACTCAAAAATACTCTACTGACCAACTAACGACTCATCCTACGAGCCAACCAACTGGCTAACTGACTGATTAGCTAACCCTTTACAATACAAAATGCAAGCTTTTATAGGCGGCCTGAAGGTCTCCCCATTACAACACTGTGGGCCTGTCCCAACAGTAAACCCATACCCTAATTAGTGACAGTCGGTCCTCTCTGTCCTTGAGGTAGCCGCTTCCCGTCACACCACAGCTCTCTGCAGTCTTCCATGCTTCCCGGCACTGACCATGGGTACTATGCACCGCTTCTCTGCTTTCTGTCCTTCGCCTTCAATGCTTGAGCCTCGTTGCTCCTTCTTCTTTATGAGGGTTGCTGAGCCCTCCTATCTTCCGCCGCTTCCTTCAATGCAGTGGTTGAGCTTTCTTCTCTCGGCCGCTCGGTTAGCGTTGCCTTCTTTAATTTTCTATCCCAAAAGTCATGGTTTCCGGCTCTGCTCTCCAGCTGGAAACGTGCTACGGCGTCGTAGCTCTGCCTTGTCCTCTTTCCGCCAAAACTATATCTTTCCACCAAAACTAGCAGCTTCTTCTGTAGCGGCGGGACCCTGCTCCAACAGTTGCTGTATGGTCTGTGACGAACTTGGCGGAGCACTCTTTGGTGGCATTGTCATAGCTCCAGCAAGGCTGTAATGCTGAAATATTCTCAAAATGTTTGCTATCGGTTCGTCCTTGGACATAACCCACTTAGTACAAAATGGCAGATGTGCACTGGCTGCAACTTCTGAAAATCACAGCACTCTGTAACCACTTAGCTCTTGACACAGAACTCTCAACAACTTTAACTCTATGGCTCTCGGTTTTTCTGCAAATGTAACCGTCTCAATTGAATACTTTATGCTTTTATGCCCAATTCGATAATCCCAGACGCAACGGTCATGTAAACTGGACCCGTCGGTCGTCATTAATGTCTGGACAAGACCACACCCACCATCCGATCCCTCATAAATGCGGAAATCTGATCGAATTTCCCTCGAAACATGTGTGCACAGGCGTCGGTCTCATCGGAGATTTGCCAAATCTGGAAAAATTAATTATACTGCTACCAAATCTACGGTAAGATATACGGATCATTACCTCATTAACTACCTATCAGCTGCTGACTTGACTGTCCTTTTGTCGGTTGCAACGCTGAGTACGTGGCACGGGGACACATCGCGCTACTGCGATGTGACTCCACATCACCTGCAAAATTTATATATATATATATATATATATATATATATATATATATATATTCTTTAACGGTGTAGACTTGTTCCTGGTGCGATGCCTCCTTTCAACTACACTGGACATCTGCACTGCTTCGACTGATTAAGAGGCGGGGTGGCTATCACTATAGGGCTTAAGCCTACTGCCATTAATCCATGTGGGCAAAAGCTCCCCATTCAGCTGGCTAAGCTGAACGACACCTCCCTCTGTGACTTGCTGTATCTGGTATGGCCCCAGCCAATGTGTCTTGAACTTCCCTGGAAACTTAATAAATTTGCTATCATAGAGGAGCACTAGGTCTCCAATCTTGAAAGTCTTGTTCTTAATATGTCTGTCATGCCAAGATTTTTCTCGTGCCTTCTGCACTTTCTGATGGAATCCGGCGATGAATCTGTCTTCTTCTAAGGCAAGCAACTGTGCTAACCTTTCCTTGACTATGTCTGTATCAGTCATCTCGGTAATCTGAGCGATTCTTAAACTGGGAAGAATATACTCCATAGGAATAACAACCTCCTGTCCATACACCAAGCTGAAAGGTGTGTGTCCCGTAAGTTTCTTGCATGTGGTCCTATATGCCCATAATACAACATTAACTCTGAGGTCCCAATCATTCCTCTGGTTATTGCAAATCTTAGTAAGAGCATTTTCTAAAATCTTATTAAAGGCCTCCACTGTGCTATTAGCCTGTGGATGGTAGGGAGTGCTCTTATGGTACTGGATCTGGAATTCTTCTGTCAATGCCTCAATAGTGTTGTTCAAGAAATGTGTGCCTTGATCACTCATCAAAATTACTGGGCATCCAAACCTACTGATGATGTTTTCAAACAGGAACTGTGCAGCTGTAGTAGCATCGCAATTTCTTACTGCTTTGGCCTCTGCCCATCTGGTGAGGTACTCTGTTCCAGTGATAATATATCTCGCACCAGTGCGCTTTCCTGGTGGGTTAATAGGACCCACAAAATCTATAGCCCATTTGTCAAATGCGCGCAACGTGACCTACAGTTGCAGCGTCATTTCATCGCGTCGCGAGGGTTTTCCTACCCTTTGCTAGATATCGCAGCATCTGCAAAAGTCCTTGCTGTCTTTATGCAATGTAGGCCACCATAGTCCTGCCTCTAGGATTTTCTGCGCAGTCGGATTTCCTACGAAATGACCTCCCGCGGTTCCTGAATGTGCCTCTCTGATAATAGCGTATTTTTCATGCGGCATCACACATCTGTGCAAAACTTCATCTGGGCCTAACTTGTATAGGTGTCCTGCGATGAGGGTGAAGTCTACTGCTTTAACAACCAACTGCTTCTTTTGCTGCTTATTAAACTCGTCAGGTGCTACTCCCGTAGTGAGGAATTGAATAATATTGGCATAGTACTCATCTGCAATCTGGATAGAGAAAAACGGCGCATCCGGTAGATTGTCATCTAGGTTACTTGGCTCTTCTCCTATGTCTATCCGCGACAAATGATCAGGTCCTGCATTCAGTCTTCCTGGTTTCACAATGATTTCAAATTCATACTCCTGAAAGAGGAGTAACCATCTATAGATTCTCCCCCCTAACACTGGCTTATTGACCAAATACTTTAACACGGAATGGTAAGTAAACATCTTGAACAGGGTACCCAACAGGTAGTGCCTAAACTTCTGCAGCGCATACACCATAGCTAAGACTTCCCTTTCAGTTGTGGTGTAGTTCTTTTCTGCTGTTGAGAGCTTTCTGCTGGAATATGCGATAGGGTGGTCTATGTCCCCTTCTCTTGGTTGTGTTAAAACAACCCCTAATGCGATGCCAGACGCATCCACATGTACATGAAATGGCTTAGTCCAGCCAGGAAATACTAAGATGGGTGCTGTAACCATCTTCTCTTTAAGCATGTCTAGACTCTGCTGACATTCCTCGTTCCATAGGAATTTGACATCTTTCTTGAGCAATTTCTCCATTGGTGCTGTAATATTTGTGTAGCCCCTGATGAACTTTCTGTAGTACCCAGTATGACCAAGTACTGTCCTTAGTTTCTTGACTGAATTGGGTGCTCGAAGGTTTACAATGATGGCAATCTTCGCGGGATCTACCATCAAGCCTTGTCTACAAACAATGTGACCCAACAAAATACCAAATGGTGCACAAAATATACATTTCTTCAAGTTTAGAGAAATCTGGTACTGCCTACATTTCTCTAAAATCAGTCTTAAGTCTCCTATATGCTTGTCAATTAGTCCAAATACAGTCCAATCATCAAAATATACTTCTAAGAATTTATGGATGTATTCTTTAAATACAGCAATGACTACTCAAGAAAATATAGCTGGTGCATTCTTAAGACCAAAGGGCATTACCGTATACTGGAATGAGCCCCATTCTGTTGCAAAGGTGGTCTTGGACCGATCTTCTGGATGTATTCTGATCTGATGGTAGCCTGAAAAACCATCAGTGAAGGATTAGACCTCCTATCCTCCCACGTTGTCTAATACCTCATCAGTGAATGGTGTCGAAAATGGATCGTGAAACGATGCATCGTTGAGCTTGCATAGATCGACACAGATCCTGATGTCTCCTTTTGTTTTCTTTTCTTGTACGACCATGGGGCTAACCCATTTGCTTTATTCTACCGGCTCAATGATGCCTGCTTCTAGCATCTTATCGATTTCATCCTTTAATTTTTCTTTGTAGCGTGGATTCAATCTATACGGACGCTGCTTAACTGGTCTAGCATCCTCCTTCAATGGTATCCTCATAAATCCCAGGTCTCCAACTATTCCCTTCATCTCTGTGAATTTGGTGGGGAATAGGTCCTGATAGTCATGTAGCAAATCTGCAATCTGTCCTACTGTTTCATCATTCCAATAGTCTCCAATAGAGGCAAACTTAGGTTCTGCATCTGTGCCAATATTGATCTTTTTAATCTTGATAGGTTCGGTGATTGCTGGAATCTCTAGCTGTGGTCCCCCAACATCGCGAGTTCCTTCTGACTCCAGAATATTGGTGTTGCGAGGATCCTCATTCTCATCCTTGTCTTCATTGTCTTGATTTGCTGCGAAGTTATAGCACTCAAGTGTGTCTTGCAACTGAATGGTCCACTCGGGTTGAGCCTGTACTGAGATGGTACAGTCCTCGAATATCTTGATCTTGATTATGTCTAGGGCCTGAGAAACACTTGGATGTTCTGATTCAAACGCGAAGGTAAGTAGGAAGCTGTCTGTCATAAGTGACCATGTGGTCGTCCCCTTGCCCAACTCGGTCTCTGTGTACCAGTTCCCTGGAACTGTGTCCAATGTGTGAATGAATCTATGAACCCATTCATCCTCTGGAATGTCCGACCAGTTCTGTTCACATGTCTAAATGTATGCCCTGGGGTTAGTTTCTCCTGTGTACTTCTGTTGGACATACTCTTTGTCGACCGAAAATCTGATGGCCATCAATCTTTTAATATCATCCCATGATGCGATATTTTATTTATGCGCGTACCACCATCTTGCAGGTGTGGCTTGTACTGCAAGGTCCATAGTTGCGATCCTCTGTTCATAAGGCATCTGTTGCTCAAACTACTCAAGGAATTCCTAGATATCTGTTAGACCATGATATGATGGAATCTCAGTGATCTCTGCGCCAATCCATCGCAGTGATTTACTCATAAACGCACATCTGCACGCTGAGACTTCGTAAAGTCTGTTCTGCCAGTTCTCTAGACCAATATCAGAATCTGATGCACATGAACTGTCGCATTGCCAACTAATGTGCCCTTCTGTGGTTGGATTGATGTAGTCGCTCTGGTTCGCAGTCATCTGGTAGAGACTATCCATGTTATGTGCCTCCTCCTCTGCTCAGATAGGTTCGATATATCTAGGACCTTGGTAAGGATCCAACGGTGCGATGACCCGGATCTGCGCATCCTCAAAGGTCATTTGTCTTCTCTTTAGGTCGATGACAGCCTTGCTACCAATCACCCAATAAATACTTAATAGTGCTGGATATGGTCGATTGTCACCAATTATTTCTATAACCTCAAATTCCGCAAAAGTATGAACTCCGTCAATGTCAACTGGCACCTGTGGTAGTCGACCTAATGGTGATACTTGCTGCTGATTAGCTAGTCTTAGGTGGATAGGCGAGATGGCTAACTGAGGGCTACCCATCTGTTCCCATGTCTGCTTAGTTAGAACATTCACCTCTGATCCCAGATCTAAGACGACTTCATCCATTTCAAACTCCCCAATCTGTGCTGTGAGTTTCATCTCCCTTCCGGTCCTTGTATGTCCTGTAATATTATGAACAGCGCGGTGTGCACTGCCCGAGAGAGAAGGTTGCTGACACTGATCTATGATGCGTTGTAGATCGCCGATATCTTTTTCATTTCTCAAGAGCTTCAAACAACTGCACAGGAAGGATTGTATACTTCCTGTCGATTCATCCTCGTCGCATATTCCCTATGTGGTAGCCTAGGGTATCTATTCTGGGCTATCGCCACAAGGTACTTGGTGCGGTACACCCCTAGATGGCGGTACCTACGATCTTGATTGTGTAGGTTCCTTGAAGGAAGCCTTGGCTTCATGAAATGTCTCTTTATTCTTCTGTAGGTCGAGTGTTGTTGCTTTACCAGGAGCTCTGCATACCCACTCCTGACTTATGTTATTTCTGGTCTCCTGCGACGTCCCACTGGTGGAAGCACCGCTGCGAGTCACAATATTGACTCTTGGTTCTGGCTCTTCCTGCTCAGCAACAATAAGCTGGATGTTCTGGTGTACCGCTGGCTTAGTATCTTTGATCTTATCCATCAAGGTAGGACACTCCTCTATGGTATGATCATAAGATTTGCAGTAATTACAAGTAGTAGTGGGGCTCTGACAGTCCCTAGCATAGTGTCCTACAACTCCGCAGTTATAAAAAATGATTGGTCCACGACCACAGCCAAAACCCTCTCCTCTGCCGAAGCCTTCTCCTCTTGCAAAGCCTCCTCCACGGCCTCATCCTCTGAATCCTCCTCCCCGACCACCATACGTCGGATCAGGCTGTGGTCCTGCTGCTGGACCCTGTGTTTCTGACTGGACTCTGTATACATCATGTTTTCTATCTAACATAAGATCATAGGCTCGACAATTCTGCTCATCATGTCCGACAGAGCTGCAGAAGACACAGTATAGGTTCTTAGGTGTCTGTACATACTTCTGAAGCAAAGGGCATTGCTGAGGTGGGTGTCCTTGTGTTTTGCATATTTCACACCATGGCCCTTGCGTTCGTGGTAAGGGGTTAGGAGCCCCTGACGCTAGATATTCTGCAAAGACTGGACAGTTGTCTTTGGTATGACCCTGTGCTCTACATCGTAAGCACCATATGTCTTGCATAACCTCTTTTCCTTTCTTAAGTTTGTGTATCTGTAACGTGAGATTGGCCAACTGGTTCTGTAGAGTTGTCATGCCTGCACTAGTTTCTGCTACAGGTGAAGCTTCTAGCTTCATCGCCATCTCCAATGCGTCATCCTGCATCTGGAGTTTCTGCTGCATTAATGGCACTCTGATGTGAGGGAGCAACGCTGTGATAAACCATTCCTTATGCTGCTCCGGTGCAAACTCGGAACTTACTTGTTCTATAAGAGCTTTGAATTTCTGGTCAAAGTCCCATACTGATTCTGAAGGTAGCTGCTTAATATCCTTGAGCTCTGTGATGCACTGAGATTTAGACTTAGGTTTCTTGAACTCTTTAATCATGGTGTTCTTGACTTGGGCAAGTGTCCTGGGTACTGTGGTATACTTTATGTACCATGTTAAAGCTCGATCTCTGAGTGTAGTGACCAACTGTACAAGTTTAAGGTTATCATCGTTGATTGTTTTAATTTTCCACATAGCTTCACATAGAAACCAATGTTGTTCTGGGTCCTCTGCTCCTGTACCCTTAAAGGTAGGTAGCTTCATATCATCTCCCATTCTATTTCTCTGTGGTGGGTTCTGATTGACTGGATTACTACCACTCAGCGGTGTAGGTGAAGGTGATGTAGCGGCAGTAGGTACTATCTGTGAGCTAATGGATGGAGTACCTACGGGATTACTCTGAGTCCCGGTCTGTTTCTGTGGGGTGTAGGGCTGGTAAGGGATACCCCCGTCTGGTTCTTCTGTGGTACTAGGGCTCGGTTGCCTAATATTGTCTGAACTATCTCCAAATACAGGAGAGTTGAAAGTTACTTTATATTTCTTGCCACTACGTGTGCGTCCAATGTCATCAAAATCACTTTCAAACTCTTGTGACATTACTATCTTTACTTATTCATCTGAAACCATGTCCATTACTCCTTTTTCATGTAGCAGCATCTTAATGGACAAGTTTAGAGAGTTGAGGTACTTACCACGATATCCTTTGAAGAAGTACCGCTCAGCCTCGCTGAAGCTTTTTCTCTGGTCAACTGCAAATTCTATAACAAAGCCTCCTAGCACGCTCGCAAGCCAGAAGTCTACTGCTCTCGTCAGGGAATTGTCGAGGTTCTGCACGGTCTGAATCAGCTCCGGTGTCCAGACAATGTTTCTTTTCTTCTTGAATGTGTTCCTATTTTTCAACTTGGATAACCAGTCGAAAAGCTCGTTTCCATAGGTTGCAAAAAATATAGCATGTATATCTGAAGTGATATGCTTTTCTAACCAGGCCTCTGTGCTCAGTTTAGGGCTCCGATTTTCTTTCTGGGCAAACTCCCTTAGGTTTGAATCCAGTCACTGGTGAAACTCTTCTTTGGTGGGGTGCCAATAGAACATTAGCGCTCAGTTGTTCAAAACCGGCAACGGAACCATTTGTTGGCTGCTATGGGCAGACCCGGGTTTACTATAATCAACCAACAACACCCCTAGATCACTGGCCCTTTCGGCGACAGACCGCAAAGCGGCTTGAAGTCTCACCCGAAGTGACTCTAATGGGTTGGTCAAGGACTCAAGTGTCTTGGTCCAGGTTCTGTGGCAATCCCACTGGTGGCTCGCAGCTCTCCTAGCTACGAGGTCTCTTCCTGCATGTCACGTGACCTCTTGCTCGCGTCGCAGCTATTCTAACCGCAAGATACTCTTTTTGTACCACCACACGATCCTTTTCTGCGGTGCGCACTTTCCCCGACTTGCGATATCTCCAACCTTATTGCCTCGCCGCGCACGGTAGGACACGCAACTTCCTACTCACGCTAAGCCCTTAACCTGCGGTATCACGCACCGCAGCTCCTCTGCCGGTGCGATATCACCTCTCTGTGATATCCTACCTCCGCGGTTCAGTGCACTTAGCGAGGCTCGTGTCGACGTGCGAGACTTAACATACAAGGCTATTCAATACTACAATAGAGACTGTTTTACACAAAGCATAAATGAACCGTATACAGCATGCCAAAGACTTTAACTTATGTTTATCCTTCTATATTTTGCCGTGAACTGATTAACACATTCATTCATCAACTGTAAACCACAATCTTGTGCAAAATAATACATAACAGTAAGCAAATACAATCACATGCATTCAACACAAAACACGCAGGTTTTACGTGGTTCACCCCCAGGATGGGAGTTACGTTCACAGAACTGTGTTTCTCTATTATAGCTCAGGGGAAGGTAAAACACAGTTCTGCTGCACCGCATATGCAGCTTAATATCTCCTCTCTTAGATCTCTTTTCTCTTCTATATTACTCTTTTACAATACACTCTTCCCTCCCCGTCGATCCCTGCGGATCGTTACATGCATATTCTATAAGCCAGCTACTGGTTACCGTAAGATTGCGATCACTGATAACAGAACTAGAGCTAGGCTTTTACAACAGTATAATAGTCTGCAAAACACTACTAACTAACAAAATGACTAGCTATCTCTCCAACCTGCTAATCAACTAACCAACCCTTTTACAATACAAAATATATTCTTATATAGGCAGCCCAAAGGTCGTGCCATTACAACACTGTGGACCTGTCCCAACAGTAACCCAAAACCTAACTAGTGACAGTTGGCCATATCTGTACTTAAGGTAGCCGCTTTCCATCACACCACAGCTCTCTACAGTCTTCCATGCTTCCCGGCACTGATCATGGGTACTATGCACCGCTTCGCTCTTCTGTCCTTCGCCTTCAATGCTTTAGCCTCGTTGCTCCTTTTCCTTTATGAGGGTCACTAAGCCCTCCTGTCTTCCACCGCTGCCTTCAATGCAGTGGTTGAGCTCTCTCTTCTCGACCGCTCAGGTACCGTTGCCTTCTTGACTTTTCTATCTTAAAATTCATGGTTTCCGGCTCTGCTCTCCAACTAGAAATGTGCTACAGCGTCGTCGCTCTGCCTTAACTTCTTTCCGCCAAAACTTATCTTTCCGCCAAAACTAGCAGCTTCTTCTGTAGCTGCGGGACCCTACTCCAACACTTTTTAAAAGACGCATAAATCCTTTAGTTAAATTGGCAAAATTAACCATGAATCTCTGTAATAAATTTGCCATGCCTTGCAAACACTGAAGATGTCTAATATTACACGGGGGAGACAATTGAAGTATTTCGTCAACCTTTAAGGGATCAACTCTTATACCCTCCTTGGATACAATGAACCCTAGAAAGTGACCAATGATTACATAAAAGATGCACTTATGAGGATTTAACCTAACCTGGAAATGGTGGTATCTTTCGAATATTGATCTCAAATGGTATGGATGACGCATTCTTAGATGAGAATGAGCAGCAAGATCATCCAAATACATTTGATAATTGTTTTGAGATCATGAAAAATCAAGGTCATAGCCCGCTGAAATGTGGCTCCGGCATTTTTAATATGGAAAGGCATCTTTCGAGATGTAAACGTACCCCAAGGACAAATAAATGCAGTTTTATGTTGATCTCCGGGTTTGATCTGAATCTGATTATATCCAAAAAAACCATCCATAAAGGAGAATACCTCGCTTTCAGTACACTCATCCAAAATCTGATCTATAAATGGTGTGGGAAAATTATCCTTAGGACAAGCACAGTTTAAATCATGGAAATCAGTGCATATACGGATCGGTCCTTGCCTCTTATCCACTAGAATAGGATTTGAAACCCACTTCGTCAAGGGAATGGGATAGATAAAACTAGATTTTAACAACTTCTCTATCTCAACCTTAATAGCGGGTGCCTTTCTAGGATTCACCGCACACAAACATTGTCGAATAGGCTTCGCATTTGGATAGGTCTTAATTTCATGTTCGACAATACAAGGGTCGATACCCAACATTTCATCGTATGACCAAGAAAATATGTCACGAAACTCTTTAAATAGCTTAGTATACTCCTTGATCTCATCAGGGGAACAATCCACCCCAATGTAGACATTCTCAACTTTTCTAGGATCGTGAGAAATATTGATAGGAATGGTAGATGATAGATTAGCCATGTTCCCATCAGCTATTTGACCAGGAGAACTCAATGGAACTACGAGACTACCAATCCTCTTGCTAAGAATCTCCCTATAGTCCTCACTCTCCATATGGTTAAGATTGAGAAGAAAATATGATCTATGATGCAACTCTTCCCAAGGTGGCTTAACCCCCAACATGGCCTCAATAATGGATTCATCTGATGGAAAAACACCATCAAGGAAATCATGTGCATGAGAGGACTCAACTTCCCATGCAGGAAGCACATATGGGTCCTCCTCCATCCGCAAAGAGGAAGGACTAGGATCTGCAACACAATCAAGATTTGCTTGATATGCTATCATTGCTACAAGTAATGGCAGATCTGTTTCGACATGTCCATTCGAAGGAATCGGTGAAGGAAGAATCCAAGGATCTTCCATATGGGTAGTGCAAAAATACACCGACTTCAATGAAGATGAATCCCCGCTAGATCCGATCATAAGAACGGGTGTAGGAAAACTAAAGGTCCCCATAAGAGATGGATACATACCCACACCCACACTCCCAGTTGTCGGCTGAGAATGATAGATAATCGGGATAGAAGCTCCTGATGATGCTCTGACACTCAAATTACGGAACAATGTCTGATCAATTGTAACAATCTTCCCATTAAATGGAAAGCATACTACTTGAAATAGAGAAAAGGATATGGCTTGCATACTATACATCCAATTCCGTCCTAGTAAAATATTGTAGTTAAGGGGTGCATCAACCACATTGACCTTGATCGCGACGGTCTTCCCTCCCAATTGGACTTTGAGAGAAGGAAGAATTCTGTGTGGCTGAAACAATCTACCATCAAAGGCAGTCAACATGGTAGCGGATTGAGATAACTCGGGGGAACCCAAAACCTTCCAACATGACAAAGACATCATGGAAGCAGCAACACCTTCGTCAATCACAGTATGTTTGACGGTCATATTAAGACACTCTACATGAATCAAAAGAGACATGTAGTAAGGCAGGAAAGGTTGTAGTCACATGGTTTCAAATTTGATTATGAAAGAAGAGTTATCATCATTAATCCCAAGAGTAGAAAGCAAGGATTTCCTTTATGGAGGAAAACTTTGAAGTACTTCAACTGTGGACATCGCACAAGGAGTCTAGCCCAAACCCTCAACAACAGAATAGTTCTGGGCGGCTCGGGCATTAGGATTGTGCCCCAAATGCTTTAGGAATCCCTTAGGAATGCGAGGTGGAATTTCAGGTGGGTTTTCAATATGCAAAGGGCTCTAGAGTGGAGTGGGTTCTCTTCCAAGGTCTGGTTGTGACGAACCATAATCTTTCACATGAGTCACAACCTTAGTAGCATGTACCATGTTGATGCAACCATGACCAGTATTGGCTTCCAGAGGATTTTGATCTCCACCCAACGGACAATGAGGATCATTGGTCCTCAAGTTCATATTTTGATTATGGGTTAAAGGATTGGTTAGCACAGCTGGGCCCCGTGCTATGAATATTGAGGCATCTTCCATATGAGGGCACAAGTGAGTGAGGTGGTCCTCCTTACACAATTTGCAAGGAAACTTAACCTTACATTTAGACTGCTTGTCCCCCCAACATTATGAGTATTCTTGTCATTAAAATTGGCATTTTCATTCTTGTTCCCACCCTTATGATTATTCTTACCCTTTTTCATTTTCCTTCCGGGATGCTAGTTTCCCTTCTTGTTCGATGATTGCATAGAAAGTACACTCACGATTTGGGTGGGTTGAGATGAAGCGATGGCTTGTCCCAAAGCAGATTGATTAATAGACAATTGGCTCACTTGTTTCACAACTGAATCCGCAGGTTTGGCACTTGTACAACCCATAATGCCATCGACATGTGGTCCAGGCTTGATCTTGGGATCGAAACTAGAACATGGAGCATTAGGTATGATCTCATACAGAATTCCAGATTGAGCATAGATAGAATCCAACTCCTGTGCCCTAAATATTGCTTGTTCCTTGTTCTGGACTCCAGATGTAGAAACATCCTTCGCTATGTAAGGTTAACAACGATTTGAGGAACCATTGAAGGAGAAAATCCAGTGGTATGAAGGCTTTAATCAACCTCTTATGTCTACACCACTCTTGGATATGGTCCAAGATATGTGTGTCTTTATCTTGTCGAAATGTCGACAAGAGTTTTGTACCAACATCATAACGCACGAGTAGCTGGAAGTGATTGAGGAAAGTCATAACAAGGTCATCAAACTAAACGAATGCCCCCCTTTGTAACTCTATATACCATTTCGCTGTAGGACCAGTGAGGGTGCGTTGAAATAGCATTAAATGGATTGAGTCGTCGTGTAAGGAATTAGAAGAGCACTAAAGGTGAAAAGTAGTGACATGTTCACTAGGATCTTCTCCTACTTTTACCTCAAATTTGGGAATGTTCGAGGGAAGCTTTCTAGGGACAGCCGGCCAAGGCGGGTCATGAGATACTGGATCATTCATGAGTCTCGATAAGTAACATAAGTTTAATGTTGCGAGGAAAGGGAGCCTAGGTTGAGCTGGTCTATGCCACACTCCCTGATAGTTCTGGTTCATATAAGGCTGACTACTGTAAATGCCATGGCCTTGGACATAATATCCTCCTCCCGTTTGACCCGTGTAGGGCTGCATGGAAGCATTATGATGTGGTGTACCTTGACTCTGCGGTGCTGCAAAGCCATAATTAGAGGAGTAAGTGAGTTGTTGATACCTGTACCCATAGGGTTGATAGTTCTGTCCATATTGCGGTCCATAAGATTGTCCATGAGAAGCTCCATAAGGTGTGACATGGGATGTCCCATGAGAAGCTCCATAATTAGGGATATGGGAAACTCCTTGTGATGGACCATGAGATGATCTAGAAACATGAATATGACCTCCCGAGACAACAGGAGGTACTTGACTCTTAGATACTACCGTGTGAGCAGTCATAGTACGAACATGGCTAGTAGCAATATTCTGGTCTGAAGGACCACGTGAATGAGGGGGATGAAGGGTTGTCAAAAATGCATTCAAAGGAGTAGGGTTTGAGGACGAAGGGACATGTGAAGGGATGTAAGTGGTGTTACCTATGGCCATTCGTCTCGATTCTGGTATCTGCATATAGCTACTAACACTAGGTCTAGGATGAAAACGTGAGGTAGCTTCCACCACCGGAATGGAAGGTGCAATGTGACTAGTGCTCCTGAATCTCTCCGCATGGAAAGGAATACGAGTGCCCCCAGGCGTAGTGCTAGGTTCAATTTCATGATGTGCTGGATCGTGTGTAGAGATATAAGGCATGCCATAATGAATATGACTAGTGCTTGTGGGTTCATGATGAGTCTCGTCACCTGGTAACCAATACCGGTGACCTATGAATGAGGGATCCTAACCAGAATGTGAAGGTATTTATGGTGAAGGGTCATATACAGGAGTAGAATCTACATCCCCAACCTCTTGAGGTGGAGAAGACATCTTAGGAATCTCATCCTCGTGATCTCCCATCGTGTGTGAATCAATGTGAGAAGTAGTCCGACCGGAATTTCTGTTTCTCTCTCCCAAAGGAGGAGGAGATGTAGAAGGAGAAATTCTTGCTAAATGATGAGAATGGTGAATTGATGCACCCAAATCCACAATGGCTCAAAAAATAAAAAAGACTCTATTTAATTATGAGAACCCTAGGAAAACTAGCGTGCACAGAGCATACACCTATACATTGTAAATCCAAATCACAACCAAACAAGGGTAGGATATGTGAGCTCCCAAATGAAGCAGGTATGTCTCACCTAGGAGACACTTGAGACTCCCATACACAACAAGCAGAGGTTTGTAACCAATTATAGTGGCCCTCATCTTGAATTCATATAGCGACTATGTTGTCCAACCCCTACCTGGACAGGACACCTGCAGAATAACCTCTGCGAAGTACCCCCTCGATAACCTAGGTAAGGAAACTAAGGTCACCTCAATATAGTCAATGCTCAGGTGGACAGTCACAGGTGGGATTGAATGTATGGGCAGGGTAGAAAAGCCAAAAACTCTTGAAACAACCCCCAGATATGAATACAATCCTAGAAATATCTCCGGTGCTACTCAGTTATGACCAGGGGTCATCCCAATCAATAACCGCTCATAGTTCCTCGTGCTTAACTCCCTTGTAAGAGGACAATCCTGAGAAACACTAATTATACCAAGGAATTTTACACTCTCACCTGGAAAGAAACATACATGTTTCGTTTATTGGTCTTGGATAATTTACTCACAATGAACTATTCCAAGACCCTAAAACCTAATCTTGTTGGTGCACCCTATTAAAGAAAAGAGTGTAATTCATTTTATTATGCATTGATTTTAATTGGCTTATTACTCAAAAAGGCAAATGATCACGCAACTAATGATATTATGACTCAACAAGAAGTAAAATGCACACCTAACAATCAATGCAAATGCACTGTGTCGAATGAAAATGGGGTATGCTACTACGTGAAATGCAAAATTTTCCTTTAAATGAGGAATTAATCATTCTTATATGAAAATATGACTAATACTTCTCCAAGAAAACCTAATGCAAGTACCATGCAAAATGCAAAATGAAAAAATGCATAATAATGTAAAAAGCAAATGTTTTGTATTTTTTGAATTAAAATGAGATAAAAAAGCAAAAGTATGACTCTACAACCCCCAGAATATGCAAGTACTATCATACAGTACCCAAGAAAAGCACTAAGGTAAAAGAGACATAATGCACTAATCTCAAAACAAAAAATAGAAAATGCAATGACAAGAACATTCTCAAAAAATTCAAACTAAAAAAGCGTCTCTGGTCAGAAATAGAGGTGTATAAAGACTCCGGAAGCATCCAAGAAGACTAAGAAATTAACCAAACTCACCCAACAAAATTTAATCTTCCCCAAAAAGGAAAAACTCAGGGCATATGCAACTGTGTGCAGAAAACCCACGTATATACGCGGATATCCAGTAAAAACCACATGTACATGCGACTGTGAAGACAAAACTCGTGTACAGGAAGAAAAAGAGATAAAAAAGAAGGTAAACAGACAAGTTGAGACAAAATTTACTCCTATCAGACAGTACTATGAAAACATGCCCCCAGACCCGACTCAGAAACTGAGAAATTAGAGAAATTAGAGAAATTCAAGAACATTGAATGTCGATAAAACCCCCAAAATAAATGACTAGGAACTCCCCAGCAGAGTCGCCAATTCTGTTACGAAGAAAACATCCTATGGCTTGGGCTACCACAATAGATAGAGTAACCATAGAAATCAATCCTTTCCCATATTCAAGAAAAACCAAACATCTAACACTACAGGATGTCAAAACATACGTTATTCCGAATGGTTGATGTAGATCCCCATTGAGCTTTTCCACTCTTGCTTGTATCAGCAATTTACTCTCTCAACATTTAACAAACAAGAAAATCATGCTATATAATGGTGTTAGACCTAATCTATAATATGTAATAAATAACATATAAGCATTTAAAAGCATCCATGGATTCAATACTCATTTAAATACACATTATTGGATAGAAAAAGACATTTCTATTAATATAAATCAGAGATTACAATAGTGACAACCTTTGTCGGCACATCTGCGAACTAGAGAAATTGAGTCCTCCACCACTTCAATCCTCCATCTCTTGATAGCAAGATCAAAAGCAAAAGGAAATATTGGGAAGAACACAAAGTGCTCCAAGGGACAAAGAGATGCAAGATCAAGTATAAGCTCCAGCAACAATGGACTATAGTTTTCTTGCTCTTCAATTCCTCTCCTTCAATGTATCCAAAGGGTTCCTTGTATAATGCTTAAATGGGATAATGGAAGGTCAAATCCGAGTGATCTCAAGTCATATGGAAGGCTAGGAGACAAGTAAATCGGATCCACATCAAGGAAAACTCCAAAACTATTTGTCCTTTTGCACACATCCCGATGTACGCGGATTTGAGGGTCATATCCGCGTATATACACAAGAATAGGTTTAAAAGTCACGTATAGCAAATAATGCATGTTTTTAGGGATGATATTGGAAACATAAATGGTACAAAAATGGTCCATGGGGTCCAAAGATTCTACAAAGGGATAGGGAAGGCCATAAAGGTGTGGTCCACCATGTGTGGTAAATTCAGTTGTAACACTTGTCATGTTTTTGTTTGTTTAGTATAATTGCATTTTCTTATAGATTTTGTTTTACTAATATTGTTTGTTTCTGTATCTTTCATTCAAAAAATCTACCCTTCGTCTCATTGAAGGAAGGGAGGTGCTTTTGCACGTAGCAAGGGTGAAAAACTTGCTACAGTTTTGGTGACCATACCGGGTCGATCCTCTTGGATCCCTTATTTTGAAGGTGTTTGTTTTGTTTTTACTCACAACTGTCACTGATCAGACCCTCATGCAACCAATTTGAACCTGTACAGCACTAGTGCCCACCTCCCTTGACCCCTCTCAATTTGTTTTTTTATTTTTTTAGTTTCGGTCAAAGTCGCAACTTTTAGGCCAAAAACCGTGAGCTCGTCGCACCTTTTGGGCCAAAAACCGCGACCCAAGTCGCAGCTTTACCCCTATAAAGCGCAACTTTCCTCCCAAGGAAAATTCGCTCCTGTTTTTGGTAGTTTGAGTGACCCATTCGCCTATATTTGGTTTGTTTCAGTGACCCAGTTGCGACTATCCTCCAATTAAGTGCGACCTGTCTGTTTCTGATCCCAGTCGCCTCTGTTTTTCCTGTCCGAGCGACCTAGTTGCGGATGTCAATGTGTTAAATGAAATTTGTGTATTTTTGAGTTTATTTCTATAATTTACATTTTTTATTGCATTTTAAAAGTTGGAAATTAACCCACTTATTTGGCCCCTCCTCCTCTACTCGGTCGTCACCCTTCAGGGTCCTTTGAGATACAATGGGGGGTTGAATAAGTTTAGTAAGATGGATCCACTTTAATTTTGTTCTCTTCAATTAAAAACAAGTGACTTTTGAGGCTACGGGGAGTGGTATACCATTGGGGGTCTCACGGTGTTAGCGCCTTCCTTGTTGAGCACCGGGCACTTGGGGTTTGACCTATGGATCTACGAGTGGACTTGCTTCCAATTTATTGACAGCACAACAATCCCTCTTTGATTTGAAGGATACAAAGTTGGGGTAGTCACACTACTGGTTTGAAAACATAATAGTCAGTCACCTATTTTCATACCCTTGTTTTTCTTGCACTTTGGTCAGATCTGCTTTTACCTTTCATACCTGCTTTGGTATATCCCTTTGCTTGTTTCTTGTTGGAAATACATTGATATTTATTTATTTCATATTTTAAAGTAAAATTAAAAGTTTCATACACAAGTGCACACATAATCACACCAATAATCAAACAAACTCGGTTCATGACCCCGAGTGAAACCTTAAAAGTAATCAAATTTACTTAATAACATTTCAGTTTCGGACATAAGTATCATCCACAACAAATGTTGGAAGTACTTGGGATCTACCCTAAAAGTCATTATGAGGAGTACCATAGGAACCCGAAAGTAGTTGGCCAACGACAGGACCTTCCAAGCAAAATGGGTAATGACCCCCACCGGATTGACTAGATTCCCACCTGTGAGGAAAAACCCAAAGCGCTATCTTTAGGAAGTCTTGGTGGCCGAGTGACTCCTTTTGAGAAAATAGTAAGACGATTTAAAACGAGGTTCAAAATTCATTTCCAATTCAATACAATAAGACACCATTGCTTCACCATGATATTCTTCTCGACGTAGGGGGCAGTCCCCTCAGTTTGCTTCTTTAGACCTCCACCGTTGAGGCCTTCTTTGACAACCCTCCTCACCTTCATAAGGACACACTACCTCTGATTATGATTCGTATTCCTACCAATTTGAGTGCAATTTGTTTACTACCCCATATATCACCATGGATGGCATGCATCCTAATCCCTTCCATGGAGGGATAGTTGGTGGAGGAACCATGTCTTTGCCACCCATTGTTATTGGTATCCCTTCCAGTGGTCCCAACACCACTATGCATGCTGCTGTAGCTGTGCTACCCACTAGTAGCGACCCCACACTAGCTACCATAGTTCCTACGGTACCACCTTATATACCTGAGGGTAGTGGCTAATCCACAACCATTCTGACTATCTCGGCTATGGGAATTCAACCTCATATACCCCCAGTCATGCATGAACTTCATACTCTTGCAAACTTTGGTGCCATTTTTTGCCCATCCCGAGCCAACCTTGGGTCTAACCTACCATTTATGGATCATCTTAACTTGCCATATTTGGATAGATTAACAAATGACCCCATCAACCATTGACCTCATTGGCCTCCCATGCTAACCAAAATTTCTTCAAACATCCCAAATTTTTGAAGGAAAGGTGGGTGAGGACCCTGAAAACCATATTATGTCTTTCCATTTATGCTGTTCATCAAACAACATTGTGGATGACTCCATTACACTAAGGCTATTACAATGCACACTTACGGGTGTTGCTGCAAAATGGTACATCGAGCTTTCACCTACCTCTTACCCTGATTTCTTTTCGTTGTCCTCCATGTTCCTCCAGTACTTTCAATTACCCGTTCTATATTATGAGCGAGTGGAGATCCTTCTATCCTACCATCATAATATAGCTACACACATCACCGACCACATCCATGAGTGGAGACAGCGACATAGCCTATGCAAGATCCAACTAGATGACATGATCTTCCTTGACTAGTTTCTAAAAACCTTTCTCCCACCCATAGCTAAAGAATTCGCCTCTAAGAGACCCCAAACTGAGAAAGAGGAGATCCTAAAGGTCAACAATTCAATTTAATCTATGCCCAGTATGGGTATTTATATATGAAATTTTGGGCATAATAACTCACGCAAATTTCCTAAAAAAAAATTTCAAGGAAACAATTTAAAAAGTAACTCATAGCAAAACCCTACTGTCACAAGAAATAAAGAATTTACAAATAATCGTAGCAACTACGTTAAAAACAACGAACGTAAGGAGAAGGTAAAATGTTGGGAATTCCAAGGACCTCACTATGCATTAGTATGTCCCAACAGAAAGAAGACCATAAAAATCATTCATACTGTGCATGAAGAAACAACGATTGGTGATTTAGCAAGAGGGATGCCCATAATCAATGCAGCATTGGAAAAAAGGAAGGCTAAATATTAGACTTCCATGGTGGAAGTAGAAGGTATGTTGAACCATAAACCCATTTCTATTTTAGTTGATCCAGGGGATAGCCTATGTTATGTCTCTCCTAGTTTAGTACAGAAAAGTAAACTACCAGTAGAGAAATTTGCAAAGTCATGGCTTGTTCAATTAGCTATAGGAGCAAAAAGAAAAGTAACTGATTTTGTGAAAGACTGTACATTATTTATGAATCAGTTTGAAACTTCTGTAAAGTTGAATGTACTTCCATTAGGCTCCTATGATGTATTAATCGGAATGGATTGTTTAGAACATCATCGAGTAGTGTTAAACTGTTTTGATAAAACTTTTACCTATTTAAATAACAAAGGAGAAATGATAACAGTTAAAGGAATCCCTAGGAAAATAGCTATCAGACAGATTTCTGCCTTACAATTAAAAAGGGATGTTCAGAAAGGATGTAAAGATTTTGCTGTAAACATAACTAATGAAGAACACATTAATAAAGAAGAAAAAATAAAATTAGAAGATATACCAATCCTAAGAGGATATTCAGATGTGTTTCGAAAGGAAATTTTGAGACTGCCTCCGAAAAGAGAGCTGGATTTCACTATTGAGCTAGTACCTGGTGTGGTGCCTAACTCAAAATATCCTTACTAGATGAACATCTTGGAGCTTAATGAACTAAAATCACAATTAAAAGAACTGATAGATAAGAAGTACATAATACCAAGTGTGCCTCCTTGGGGAGCACGGGTAATATTTGTTAAAAAGAAGGACGGTAATCTGCGCTTATGCATTGATTACTGTCATCTTAATAAGATGACAATTAAAAATCGATACCCGTTCCCCCACATAGATTATTTGTCCGATCAACTATGTGGAGGAATAATGTTTTTAAAAATAGAGTTAAGATACGGTTATCATCAAGTCTAGATTAAGGATGAGGATATTTTCAAGACGGATTTTAGGACCCGATACGGTCACTATGAGTTTGTTGTCATGCCATTTGGGTCAACTAAGGTCCCGGTAGTCGTCATGTGTTTACTGAACAACATATTACATAAAAATCTATATAAGTTTGTAGTAGTTTTTATTGATGATATTTTAATCTATTCTAAGAATAAAGAAGAGCACGAAGAACATTTAAAAATCATTTTACAAGTATTAAGGGAACATCATCTTTACGACAAGTTCAGTAAATGTGACCTATTCAAAGATAAAATACAATACTTGGGTCATGTAATAACTAAAGATGGAATCTCGGTTGATCGAGATAAGATAAAAGAAATTAACAAATGGCCGGTTCCAAAGGATGTGACTGATGTGCGGTCATTCATGGGAATCACTGGGTACTATCAAAATGAGAGATTTTCAAGGATCGCGAATCCCATAACTTCTCTACAGAAGGAAGGAAAGAAGTTTGTATGGGATAAAAAATGTGAAGAGAGTTTTAAGAAATTAAAGGGATTGTTAACTACTGCATCGATTTTAATAATCGCGGATCCTAACAAGGGATTTGTTGTATGCACTGATGCATGCAATGATGGCCTTGGTGGAGTCTTAACTCAAGAATGACATGTCATAGCGTACGAGTCCAAGAAACTTAAAATTCATGAGAAAAATTACGCTACTTGTGATCTAGAATTGGCTGTTGTGATTCATGCATTAAAGATGTGGTGCCATCGCTTGATTGGGAGAAAATTTACTTTAATGATGGATAATAATGGTTTAAAGTATTTGTTGGATCAACCAAATTTAAACGCAAGGAAATCTAGGGGGTTAGCTTTCCTTAGCGAGTACGATTTCGAGATCTAACATATCAAGGGGAAGGAAAATAAGGTAGTTGATGCTTTAAGTAGAAATGTAAGATTAAATTTTATGGAAGCAATCAATACTTACAAAACATATTTAGAAGATCAACTCAAAGAAGGAGTAAAATTGGATGAAAATTACCAAAAATTGCAAGATAAAGTGACAGAAAATGTAACTGAAAGTTTAAGTACAGGTTACAGTCTAAATGAAAAGGGGTTAATACTTTATAAAAAAAAATTGTATGTAACTAATGTACATAAATTTAAGTTGCTAATCTTAAATGAAATACATAAGACTCCCTATTTAGGACACCCTGGCTATCAAAAGAGAATAACTATGTTAAGGAAATATTATTTTTGGCCAAATATGAAAAATGAGTTGGAAGAATATATTGTAAGATGTTTTGAATGTTAGCAGGTTAAGACTGAACATTAGCATCTAGCCAGTTTATTACAGCTGTTACCAATTCCTAGCTGGAAACGGGAAATAATCAGCATTGATTTCATTACAGGTTTAACTAGAATTTAGAACCCGAATGATAATATAATGGTAGTTGTTGACAACCTCAGTAAGGAATCCCATTTTAGATTGGTAAAGACTACTCATAAGGCTCCTAATATGTCTAAAATATTTATGAAACAAATTTTTCGTTTACATGGAATCCCAAATGTTATAATTTCTGACAGGAAATCTAAATTCACGGGGAAACTTCTGGAAATCTTTATTTAAAGGTTTAAATACTACTTTAAATTTCAGCACATATTTTCATCCATAGACAGATGGACAGACTAAAAGGGTAAATTAGATTTTGGAATATATGTTAAGGATGTACATTAGAGAAGAACCAAGTAAATGGGAGGACTACTTACACTTGGTTGAGTTTGCATACAACAACCATTAACAGGCTTCATCAAAATTCAGCCCATTCAAGATTCTGTATGGAAAAAAATGAAATACTCCCATCTCATGGAGCAACCCCATTGACAAGTTAATACTAGGACTTGAGTTATTAAAGGAAACAAAATTAACTGTGAAGTAGGCACAAGGTATTTTGAAGGTTGCACAAGATAAACATAAGAGTTAAGTGGATCTCAAACAAACTCAGAAAGAGTTCCAGGTGGGCAAACATGTTTTCATTAAGGTAAAACCTAAAAAGAGTTCTTTAAAGTTAGGAATCTATGCTAAGCTAGCACCCATGTACTGTGGGCCTTTCAAAATACTGTCCAGAGTTGGGCCGGTGGCATAGCAATTGGCCTTACCACCGAATCTTAAAGTTCATAATGTTTTTAATATTTATGGTTTAAAAAAATATGTACATGATGCTACTCATGTTATAAATTGGAATGATGTGCAGGTGGAACCTGAAGGATATTTTCTGGTGGAACCAGATTGTATCCTCGACAGGAGGGAGATATTTCTTTAGAATCACACCATTGGGTAGGTGAAGGTGCAATGGAAGCACCTTAGTCCAGAAGAAGCAACTTGGGAATTGGAGAGTCATATTCGGGAAACATATCTAATTTTGTTCCAGGGAAGCTTTGAGAATGATGAATAAACTAACATGGAGGATGATGTTATACTTAAGGGGGGGTGTATGTCACGTACCCCAATTTCAATAACATTTTATGTTAAGAAGACATTATATTTTATTTTTATTGTAAAGTTTGATACTATTGACCATGTGGGGTCAAGGATGACTGTAATTAATTATGCTGAATATTTTATTATTTAATAAATAAAAGATGAGAAAAATTGCCTAAGGAGGGTGTTGAATGAGTGTCCACTGACCCACTAGGTGAAATAGAGTGGGGTGAGAGAAAAATGACACATGGCAGCATCCTCAACCACTGTTAGTTTTTCAACATTTAAGCTAGCATTATGTTAAGATCTTTTCACTGAGAGAATAACAAGCACAGCAATCACATAAGCACATCACAAGAGACAAGAGACACAAAGATTTTAGGAGGGGAAACCATAAATGGAGAAAACCCCTCAACTTCCTCTAAGATAGTATCACCACAAGATGTGATCCCAAAACAGTAAAATGACCTCCCAACATAACAGCAGCCTTCTGTCTTCTGTCAAGCCAAAGTATTTCCTTCTCCAAAGGTGCGCCACACTTGAGAGAGCAAGTGATGTTAGTCACAAGTGATAAATTGAGAGACTCTCACTCTCTATTTATATTCTTCCGTTGACTTGAAGTGCACTCAACCATGTAGGCTTAACTTACAATTACTTAATAGAGCCTACACCTTAATTAGTGTATAATAACCTAAGTGCTTCGAAACTGTGGGGACTTACCTAATGAATTGACATGACTTGATTACATTATTAATCCTCCTGATCGGAACATCGGGGAATAACCACATGACTCAAATACATAATAGAAACATTCCGTAATAAACATCGGGTAACAATACATAAGATACATAGAAGAATACATTCCGAAGTTACATATACATCAACACTCCCTCTTAACTAGGAAGGTATTCTTTCGACACAATTTTTCAGCACTGGTCTTCTTCTCTGCATCAACTGGATCATCTTCGTCTTTGAGTCATCTTCGTCTTCAAGTCATCTTCATCTTCAAGTCATCTGGATCATCTCTCGATCTGGATCATCATAGAATGGCATCACTATATCTAGATCATCACTCGATCTGGATCAACATCACTGGACTGGATCTGGATCATCTCTCGATCTGGATCTCTGCTGCTGGATCTGGATCATCACTCGATCTGGATCTCTCAGAGTCATCATAACTGGATCTGGATCATCACTCGATCTGGATCTCCTCTAGTCATCATCATGTGTGTACTATCTTGTCATAGGAAGTTCTATAGAGACAGCCCTTTTTCATGCTGGATGTAGGCCTACCCTCATGTAGGTCTTCGCCCAGCACTTACATCTGACCTGCTCGTCAGAAAGGCATGCCCAGCACTCACATATGATCATGTAGTAAACTACAATCCCATCAGAAAGGCCCAGCACTCACATTCACCAGTATGGTAGGAACAATCAACTACCATCTGTGAAATGGCTCAGCACTTACATCTAACCTACTCGTCAGAAAGGCCCATCCATCCAGACAAGAACAAATCCTATCACAGTGATGGAAGACTCCCACCCAAACAAGAACCAATCCTATCACAGTGGTGGAATATTTCTCCACTTTCATCCAGACAAGAACACATCCTATCACAGATATGAAAGACTCCCACCCAGACAAGAACCAATCCTATCACAGTGGTGGAAGATTTATCCACTTTCATCCAGACAAGAACACATCCTATCACAGTGATGAAAGAATCCCACCTAGACAAGAACCAATCCTATCACAGTGGTGGAATATTTCTCCACTTTCATCCAGACAAGAACACATCCTATCACAGTGATGAAAGACTCCCACCCAGACAAGAACCAATCCTATCACAGTGGTGGAAGATTTCCTGCACTTACATCCATCCAGACAAGAACACATACTATCACAGTGATGGAAAGGCTTGCACTCACATCTGATCCTACGAGAACACATCTCTGTAGTCATATCAGAATGGCCCCCAGTCCTCCTTGACTGAGCTACCTGGTAACTGAACAGGAACCTCCACTCTCCTAGAGAATGGCAGTTGCCCTTACATCCGACCTGCTCGTTGGAATGGCCAACACTCACATCTGACATGGAAGGAACTAAATCCTTTAGCCATGAACATAATGGTTCATCCCTTACATCTGATCAAGTGGGAACACATCCCTCTGTCATATTAGAATGTCTATACAGTCCTGCACTGAATGATCCTGGTAACTGACCAGGTGCCTCCATTCCTAGAATGGCAATTGCCATTACATCTGTCCTACTCGACAGAGTGGCACAGCCCTTATATCTGTCCTCCTCAACAGAATGGCTCAGCCCTTATATCTGACCTCCTCCTCAGAATGGCTATAAATCTTGATACTCATATCAGTCATGGAAGGAACCAATCCTCTCACCATGACGGAATGTCTCAGCCCTTACATCTGACCATGGAAGGAACCAATCCTCTTACCATGTCAGAATGGCTCTGGGTCTCAACACTGTCTCTAGGAGGAAGCCTCAATCTGGAGAACACCAAGTCTCTCTCTGAAGTACTCGAACTTCAGCCTAGCCAATGGCTTCGTCAATACATCGGCTATCTGTTCCTCCATCGCAACATAGAGGAGCTTCACTACTCCTCTCTGCACCATATCCCTGATATAGTGATATTTGATCTCAATATGCTTCGACCTGTCATGGAACACTGGATTCTTGGACAACTTCACACAACTCTGGTTGTCACAGTGTATACAAGTAGCATCCAACTGGAGATCAAATATATCAGACAGTAGCTTTCGCAGCCATACTACCTCACAACTAGCTGAACAAGCTGTGACATACTCAGCTTCAGCTGTACTCAGTGCTACACAGGATTGCTTCGTGCTAAACCAAGAGATCACACCTAATCCCATACTGAAGCAACATCCCGAAGTACTCTTCCTGTTGATGGCACTGCCTGCCCAATCTGAATCAACATAACCCTCCAGGTTAATCTTCTGATTCTCATCATACTTGAGCCCATAATCAATTGTACCCTTCAGGTACCTCAGAATATGCTTTGCCGCAATCAAGTGAACACTTCTTGGATCTATCAGGTATTGGCTCAAGGTGTTCACAACAAAGCAAATATCTGGTCTCGTGTTCGTCAGGTACATCAATGATCCAATCATCTGACGATACATCATAGCATCAACCGACTCTGAAGAAGTATCACTCAATAGCTTCAGGTTCGATGCCATAGGTGTGGCCATTGTCTTGCAGTCCATCATCCTGAATCTCTTCAGGATCTCTACTGCATACTTCCCTTGTCCAAGGAAGATCCCATCTGTACTCTGCCACACCTCCATATCTAGAACAATAGTGCATCGACACATAACAGGAGCATCACTGGTCTTCCATCTTCAACCTTGGATCAAAGGTTGGAATCTGCTTTACTCTCAATAAAGCCTAGAATCATCAGTAATCTGCCCATCCTGTCATACCATGTTGAACCTCAGGATCTTTTGCAATCACTCCCTCTGAAGTGGAGCATCATACTCCCTCTGTCTTCTGTACTCTATGCACTGAAACATTCTGTACTGGAGTGACAAGTAGTATCCATATAGGATCACTGGATACTAAGATCCTCTATCTTGAACTTCTTCAAAAGTTCATATTGCACCCATCTGTGAGCTTGTCATCCTCTATCAACCTTGTAGCAAAGGTTAAGATATTCATCAAGCTCATCATGTATGCGTTATCCCATGGGTGTCTTCTGAACTCGTACAAGGCCTTCTTTTATTTGCACACATGATTATGCATGTCATGTGACTTCACTTCTATTAGCTGTAAATGTTTCTTTGTATACTATGCCTTCTCTTCATGAGAAGCCTCATGCTACGAATCTTGCTTTGTATCCCACGATGTTTCCATCTACTGCATGATGGAATTATGAACTTCTCTTCAGGTCTCGATACTACGCCCAGACATCATTCTTATTGAACTGATCTTCCCTTTCTTCTTGGTGGATGGAAGGTTCTGCATCAATGATGTCACTGCACTCGTCATATTATTCTTTGTCTTTGAACTGTCATCACTTGTTCTTCGGAACAAGTCTTCATTCTTATTTGCT
>LPNX010196311.1:282704-356170 GCA_001517045.1 Pseudotsuga menziesii
GTACATTCCGAAGTTACATATACATCAACAACCACTTATAGCTATTGCAGGGGGTAACTTCCCTAATTTTGCGGTCATGTTCCACAAGAAAGTGGAACAGAGCAGGTGGCTCATTAAAAAAAGAACTGACCAAAAAGACCAAGGCATGCATATATCCACCCATCGAATTCAGGAGGACATTGTTCAATGATTACCTTGTGAAATTTATGGGGTTGAGAGAAGTGCAGAAGAGATTCGATGAGGATAAAATCAAAAGTGGATTGAGTGATTAAGACTATTTTTGTAACATCCTTGACCCTCCAACCGGTAAAGAGGATGCTACCATGGCATTAACCATCCGGGCTACCAGCCCCACGATCATGTGAATTATAAAAATGCTAAAACATAATGCATTGAAGTTGAACATACACAGATGCAATTAGCTATCATATGCAACAAAAGCAACATACAATCATACAAGCATTCATTCAGCATGTTCATCACACCCATTAACAGAAAATATGATTGCAGAAGTAAAATAGACAAGACTACTTATCTTGTGAAGAACTCGTTCCACAACTAGCTATGTCGCTGCAACGTTCCACCCAACCATAGGCCAGCGTGCTCCTTAATCTCTCAGCAACGCTGCCACCCCCGAGCTGGGCATGATTCTCCAAGGAATAAGGAATAAGCAGAATTACACATAGCCAAGGATACACCAAAACACAGCCAAGCCAACACAGTTGGGTTTATCAAGCCATCAACAAGATAGCCAAGCCAACATGGTCAGGTTTATTAGGCCATCTAGGAGTTGGGAAAGGATAATGCTAATCTGGTGAGCCCATTACAGAGTTAGGAACACATACACCAGAACTAGCCTGACTTCTAAGACACCCACACACACCCAACACAAGGAATCAGTCCCTTCTCTGCTACACAGTCCCTCAGGACCTGCCTTCCCTTCCAGTGCTATTCAGGGGTTGTGGAGAAGAAAGCAAACCCTGTAGCTCTGTCTGTGTGGTTTCCAAACACACCAGTTTTATCAAGCAAACCAAGCCCCATCCCTGCTCGCAACACAGTATGAATACCAACCATTGCACGCATGCAATTAATCAACAATTACAACTTAACAGGGGAAAATGACTCCAAACAGTCTGGGACAGCCCCAAAGCGTAACAGCAATCTCAGCTCACGACATGCGGAAAATGACAGTCCCAAAACGTATCAGCATACACCACCAACAAACATGGGAAATAACAGCCTATTACACAGTCTCTGAGCATAAAATGGCTCTCCACAGGAAAAATCATGGGTGACAGTGACCGAACAGCTCCTAGCTTGCTGCGTGAGTAACAACAACGTAGAACACAGAGCATGAGAGAAGCTTTACACCCAATCCCAAATACAGAATGAAACACACTAAGTTCATCTCTGATGCAAAATGTGAACGACAGTGGAGATGGCTCCTCTCTCCTGACTGCGCGAGACCCAAACAAGAAAGGTGTCCATGCATGAGAATAATGAACAGAAAATGGTCCTTGTGTGAAGAAGCATAGTATTCAGAAGTGCGTGAGTGTTTCAGCACCATCGAGAGAGTGGAATGTCCACGGGAGTGATGGCGGTGGTTTTTTCTAGCCATTGTGAGGTCAACCACGCTGGTGGAGTGTGTGTGTGGGCAAGGATTAACAGTCCTGCCACACTCCACTCCCAGCCATAACTACCCTAACTAACAACAGCAGTTATTAGTGGTGGTGGTTGGATAAAATAAGGAAAGATGACACATGGCTTTTTTACCCCATTGCCCAAGGTTTGACATCCCTCCACCCTTATCCTTGTGAAAATCATTCCCCTTCTCAATTTAGTTGCCGCGAACGTAGCTGGTTGGGTTATTTAATTAAAGATGAATATTTACATGATGAAAAACTCAATATGTATGCCGCATGCCCTGATATACCATCGGTGACAAATTTAAATCCAAAACATAGCATAATCCAATCGATGGTGGGGCCTTGGCCTTTAGCTCCGCACCATGATCATTTACAATATGTACATCATATACATCTAATGCAATGGGGTCAAAACCGGGGTGTTACAATTTCTCCAGAACTAGTGCAGCTTGTTAGCTGAGTTATTTACTGTTGAGGACATAAAGTACTACTTATAATTACTTATGTTGAGTTGCAGGAGTATTTAATCCCATTTACTCACATAGTTCTTTAATTCTGGTGGTTAAGTGGATAGGCTTGAGGGTCCTAAGACAAGCAGTTGAGCTATATTCAGGAAAAGGTTGGGTGGAATGGGCTCCTTGGGTTGTTTGCCTCCTCATCGAGTTATCAGGTTCCATAGTGTTAACTTATTTACCTTATGCAAGTAAAGTACTAAAATGAAAGTAGTCATGTTTCACTATTATTTCTTAGATACTTGCAGTTGCAAATAAAATATTTAAGTCTGCATTTTATTTAGGAAATTACCTGTATTTGTTTAACATAATAAATGAACTTAGAATTAGAAATGGTGTGATGATGAATACAATTTCCTTTATGTATTTTTCCACTCATCATGAGATGAAGTACCCAAGTATAGAATGTTTGTTTAGAAGTAAATAGGAATGAATATTCATGAATAAGATGATTTGAATTGGCTCTAACATTATAAGCTTTTACTGATTGTTTTAGTTAGGTTCCATAATAATCCTTTTGTTTCTAGAACTATTTCAGTTATATAAAACCTCTAGGAATATTACAGAAGGACTATCACTGTAAGCTTAGGTTATACAGATAATAATATGTTTGAAGAATAAGAACTTAATAATGCTAAATGCAATGTAATTATTCGCACTTAGTAAATAAATAAACCAATCATAACTTTTGACACTGCAGAAACCTAAATGTTTAACCAATGTTACCCTCTTTTACACATGTAAAATAACACTCTGGTAAACCTCATTTATGTATTTGTTAAACATCCAGTATGACAAGCTCTTAAGGTACGGTTAAATGCTGAAATAGTTAAAGATTGTAACACTTATTATAAGTAAATAAAATAAGTATTTAGAAAAACCTAGCTATAAATTATAACTCTGATAATACTTTTAACATTTACAAACTAATCTTCTACCAACCCTTCTTTTATACCTGAACTATCTTATCAAATTCCAAAACCTAGATAAGTAGAAAATAAGTATCCACAACTAGTAAATAATTTAAAATAAAACAACAGTAAACTACAAATAAGGAAACCTACTCTTGAATCTTTGATTCAGCTGAATAAGCCAAAGATTTATTTCCCGGCCCTTTTATTTAAAAGGAAGGATTTTACTTTTCAAACTATTACTTTTACCAACAAAATCAAATGATAACCTAATATCAAAATTTCGTTTAAAAAAAAACCATAGGATAATTATATACAACACCACTTTTCCTAATAGCTTTACAATAACTAAAAGCATCTTACGA
Organism: Pseudotsuga menziesii; assembly: GCA_001517045.1. Taxonomy (NCBI): domain Eukaryota; kingdom Viridiplantae; phylum Streptophyta; class Pinopsida; order Pinales; family Pinaceae; genus Pseudotsuga; species Pseudotsuga menziesii. Next base: position 286,139 of record LPNX010196311.1, read on the forward strand.
CCTTTCTATTTTTGCAGTTATAGTATAACTATAATTTCCAAACTAATGGATAAGAATACAAAACCATAGGATAATCACAGTTCCATTACATTGTACTTTCGAAACCTTAAAGAAGAAAATACTACTAAACAGAAATTTATACTATATTCGAAGCTCTGTTTCTTTTTAGTAAACAAAACATTTATAAACATAATTACATTTTAAACCAAATAGTCACCACACGAGTTTTAACTCTTCAAAAACCGAAATGCAATAACTTAAGTGTAGCCATGAAGGAGTTTTAGTGGCCAAGAAAAAAGCTGAGAAGGTTTCAAGGCAACACTTTTACAGTGATAAACAAACTATTTATAAAAACCCTGGAATGATAATATTATTACCCTAAATCATCTTTTTACCAGAGCTGTAACTATTTTACAAAAACCCAAGGGTTATAATTAACAATGGACATACGGCATTTTCCTCCATATTTAAACAAAAAAAACTATCATCTAATACAGTAAATGAACACCACAGTTATCCCTTAGCACCATCGACATCACTGTGAACACACCCAACGATGGAGGGCACCTCAAGGTTTAAACCGAGGCTTGCTAGAACCTTCAATCCATACCCTTCAGCTTCTAGATGACCCCCTCAACCTTCGGCTAAATGTTTACACCTACCAGCAACAGAACAAACAGTAAAAAATGTTAGTATTCGGCTTGTTTTAATAAACAATAGAAGAATGCAGGAGAATCACTGCACTTACCAAACTGTGTAACATGAGCTTGAAGACGACGATGATGGAAAAGAAAACCAAATAAGGGATCCTGCTTAGTTCCACGACCGAAAAAATAGAAGAAAATGAAGGCAAATAAATTGGAGTGGAGAGCCTGTCAACGCCATAGGAAGGTAAAGGAAGATACTCATTGTAGAGGGCGAAGAGCCCGTGACCTGTCGACCTGTTTCTCCACCCAAAAACTATAAATAAACAAATGAACCAAGTGAGCGTTTAGGGAAATCATATAATGGCTTGTGCATAGGGTTTAACATCAAACCCTTCCTCCAACAATAATCTACCACGTGGATTCCACTGAGCTAGAAATACTTTGGGTTTTGATATAGTGTGAAACCACACGATAAATCCTGCAAAGATTTTAGAGTAATGCTACTACTTGGTTCATAAATAAACCAAATTTTTATATGCATGCTATAGCTTTGGAACTAATAATGGTTTATTCTAGAATATTAGGGTTTTAGCTATATCTTAGATGTTATATTTTATGCATTGTTTACACCTAGGTTAGTTTATTTGATATGTATCAAATATATGTTAGGGTTAGAATATATGGCATGCATCAAATATATATTTACTTAGGATAGAATATAGATTCTGCATCAAATGTATATATGCATAGAACAAGTTTGTTTTAGTTATAATTAGTATATAAACTGCTAAACAAAATAATGATGATAATGTTAGAACATAGGAAGTTCTAGGTTTTAGCAGGATTAAATTTCATAATTATAAAATATATGGAAAGTAATAGGGTTTACAACCTCTTCAACAACTAATAGCATGCTGATAATTACAATCCATAAAACTTATAACTTAAAATAGATAAGCACATTAGAAACTCTATTCTATTATCAAGATAAATAGTATTGGTTATGGAACTGGGAGTTTCTTACATTTCGATATTATAGACTGAAAATAAATTTTAGGACCTTCTTTCCTAACTTACTCATTTTAGTCTTCTGAACTTTAAATTTTATGCCTCATAACTTGGAAGTAAAATTTTACCTGTAAAGACCTGTGAAAGTATCGAATCTGTGTTAGCTTGAGAAAGCTAAGTAAGCCTTGGGCTAACCTCAAGCCCCTTCAATAAGAAAGAAAACAACCATAAGGAAACACATGTCTTTTTACAAACAAATCAATGATCCCAATTCGATAAATTGAGAAACTCTTAACTTGGACAAACTTTTATTCAAGATTGAAAATCATTAAAGTTGAATACGAGTAGTAGCATTTGACTTGCTAGTTAGTGAGTATAATTCTATAGTTTTAGTTACATTTTACAAAAGAGGAATAAAATATTAGTTTTATCTTAAGGACCTGTTTCATAATATATTTGTTACTTAAACTAAAAATAGTTATTAAAACTAGCATTTCAGACTATGACTTAACTTTAAATATCACATAGAAAGTTTTTAAAATTTTGTGAATTTTTGGCTTGTTACAGCCTTCCATATTCCGGTCTCAATTTGGAATTTGATGGTACATCGATGTATCATTGTTGAAGGGGAATTTACCTGTGTGATGTCAACTTTTTTCTGGCAGAAACTCGAGTTCCCTACCCTCCAACCATCCACTACTGCACTTTGCTCCTATGATGGGTGCTCTACAAAGGCAGAGGGAATTCTTCCAAATGTTCCTATTTCATTAGCCGGTAAAATGGTTTTGATCAACATCGAGGTTATTAATTCCCAACTTGATTATAACCTCCTCCTTGGATGTAGCTATATGTATGCCATGAGAGTTGTGGCCTCCACCATATTTCTACTCCTGATGTTTCCTCAGGATGGAAAGATCGTGACAATCAACCAGTTGACTTAACACTATCCATAGGCATCAGCCACATTGGAACATGTCATTCCTACCATCGATACGAAAATTGACATTGTGTACATCCCTTCCTTATCTATTGTGGGCCCAATATTGTTCGCCGAAACACCTATGACAACCACCTTCCCATATTTACTACCTCTGTCCACACCAAGTGATACAACATATTTGTGTGCTATCTCTTCCTATACCATCCCTACTCCACCACAAAATCAGCCACAACCCCAACCACTGTAACCTTGGAATTATTGTGGTTCCTTCCCCATCCAAACGATTCCCTTCCTATTCCCACCATAGGGCATCGTGAGCAAACCTGTAATGGCTACTCTTAATTTACCTAACTTTATATTGGGGATTCCTCTATGGTAACTTGAACCACCAACCCCACCTCCAATGTCTTAGGTTGTTTTGACTCCCATCCAACCTATTGTGGTAGAGTCACTCCCTCCCCTTGTCCCTTTAAATACATCATCCATTCCCAAGCCTGCCCCTTCTCTCCCAAAGAAGATTGGGGGAAATTCCATCAAAACGACAGTCGAATCTCGATCAAAACCCCCTTGCACTTTGTGCGACGTCCAAGTTCATGCAACAAAAAAAAACCCAGAGATACCTATCCCGTGCACACACATAGACTCTATGGATAAAAGCGATGACATTCCAGTAGTCATTGTCTAAACTCTTCCTGCGACCAAGAACAAGTCTTTGAGGACAAACCATGCGTGCACAATTTGTGGATTGTATGGCCATTATTCTCACCATTTCCTAGGCTTGGCCAAGTATTGGTCCATCCTTAATGATATTAAAAAACAATCTCATGAGTCTGAAATCACTATCATCGAGGAAATTCACCCTCCGGCTTCCTCCTCAACACCACCACTAGATACATGATTTCTAGCTCTACCAACCGTTCCGTCTCCGCAACCATAGATGATCCTTCTAACTTATCCAATCATTTTTTCAACAATGATGAGGAGATCCTTGAAGCCTTGTTGGCTTGTGAATACCCTTGGGATGATATACACTATCGTTCATTTTTTATCCCCGAGGAACCTCTATCATCGTTGGACCAATATTTAGTTGAATCCAAGTACTTCATCCATGGTAAGGTCGATTAGTTCAAAATCCCCATTTCGACTCCTGATGCCTTTGAGGAAGTAAAAATAGCCAACATTATACCCATGATTAAGGTCAATATATCAACCAACCCTAAGGTTGTTTAAGAGATCACTCTCAGAGCATAATGTTCCCCTAAATAAGTCACTTCCTACAAAGCACTTTTTCAGGAGTTTTGCAATATCTTTGCTTGGTCCTACATAGAGATTCCTGGTTTAGATTCATCTATCGTTGAAAATCATACAGACACATGGCCTAACATGGAACCTATTTTCCAAAAACAAAGACCCATCCACCCTTTAAAGGCCACCGTGGTAAAATCCAAGATAGAGAAACTACCCACAGGAGGTTTCATATACCCCATCGTGTATACCACATGGGTTTCTAATCCTGTTCCCGTAAATAAAAAAAGGTACCATTCATGTCTGTACTAATTTTCATGAGTTGAATTTGGCATGTCTCAAAGACAACTTCCATGCTCCATTCATTGACCAAATCATTGATGCCTACAATGGACATGAAGTCTTTTTGTTCATGGTTGGTTTCTCTGGGTATAGCCAAATTCATATACGGAAAGAAGACCGGTACAAGACTTCTTTTACAACCCCCTGGGGCACATTTGCATATCATGACATGTCATTTGGCCTTAAAAATGCTGGAGCCACCTTTCAGTGAGCCATGACGTTATTATTCCATGACCTTATCCACATCATATTGGTCTACTTGGATGACCTCACCGCTCGCTCACGAAAGCGTTCACAACATCTTGATGACTTACGACAAGTCTTCCTATGGTGTCGCAAATACAAAATCTTCTTGAACCCTATCAAGTGTTTGTTTTGTGTCCCAACTTTTCATCTACTTGGGTTTATCATCTCTCACAAAGGGATTGCGGTTGACCTTCTCAAGGTTGAAGCCATTTTGTATCTTCCCTGGTACCATGTACCTTGTGCCAATTGCCGAGTCTCTAAGGCAAGGCCAATTTTCTTCGTCATTTCATACCAAAATATGAGACAAAATCCCATGGATTCCTATGATTGCTCCCTACCAACATTCCATTTGTTTGGGATAAGCACGCACAAGACGCTTTTGACGCATTAAATCAAGATCTGGCTTCCGCCCTATTATTGTCTACACTCGACTTCACCAAGGATTTCATTCTCTATGTGTTGGCATCCAAAAATTCCATCGCTATATTTTTGGTCCAAGAGGACGATGCTCAATAGGAGCATGTGATTTATTACATTAGTTAGAAGCCGACCGGTCCCCCTTTACATTATTTGCATGAAGAAAAGATGGCCCTCGCCATCGTATTTTCTGTTCAAAATCTATGCTATTACATCTTTCTGAACCACACTAGAGTCATCGTCAATTCCAACCCAATGTGATACCTCTTGAGCCATCGCCTATTACAAGGTCACGCTGCCAAATGGATAGTCGTTCTTCAAGAGTTTGTCTTGGAATTTGTTTCCCCCAAAAGCACCAAAGCTTTAGCATTAGCGGCACTAATGAAAGACCTTCCTCTATTGTTTGCATCACCACCGATCATGATCAAATTTCTTGATGAATTCCTAATTGTCATTTCCACAGACGATCCATGGTATGGGGGCATCCTCCTGTACCTTCACACCCAAAAATTAGAGGCTCACCTAAGCCATGAATATAGACGATGCATTCGACACTAAGCTGCTTGCCATCTCCTCATCATGGGTGTTCTGTATCATCGAGGAATTGATACTTTATTACGTCATTTCCTCACCCATGATGAGAATGAAAAAGTCCTTAATGACTGTCATAGTGGATCCTACAGTGGCCACCTCTCTGGTTTGGCTACAACCCAAAAAAATCTCCGTGTCATTTATTTTTGTCCTACCATCTTTGCCGATTGCATCGAGGTAGTCAAACACGACTACGGTTGTCAACTCTTTGCCCAAAAAGAAAGGACTCCCCCCGCACCACTACATCCCATGGTCATAGTCGGTCCCTTCTGCAAATGGACAATTGAATTCATGACTTTTAATTCTACTTCGGCTAGCAACCATAACTACATCATCGGGGTCATCGATTATTTCACTAAATGGGTCGAGGCCATGCCTACTTTCAATTGCAATGCCGACATGGCATCATGGTTCTTCTTCAACCATGTCATCACGTAGTTTGGTGTCCCCTATCAAATATTTTCAGACAACAATCGTCACTTTGAAGACGTGGTTTGTCAAGACCAGTACTCCTCGTCTTACTACCCTCAAGGAAATAGACAAGTTGTGTTTGTCAACAAGATCATCAAAAACATGCTCCAACGGATGGTAGGAAACCATAAAACCAACTAGTACCATATGCTCTTCTCAGCTCTCTAGGCCTATTGGACGTCAACAAAAACCGCCACTAGCCTTACCCTTTTCCACTTAGTCCACGGTTTTGATTTAGTACTTCCCATTGAGTGACAGATTTTGTCACTCTGCCTTGCCATCAGCTCCTTCCCGATACATCACCATTAAGAGAATGTATTATTCTGCCTGAACAGACAAGTGAATACCATCATGCTACTCTCCAAGAAATTGAAGTAGCTAAAACATGGTCGAAGTCATATTTTGATTCCCATGTCCACCCTCACACCTTTAGCGAAGGTGATCTGGTCCTCGTTTATGACCAAGCCAATGATAAGTTGGGAAAAGAGAAGTTTGAATCCATGTGGTACAGTCCATATGTCGTCCACCATTTCCTCGACAAGTGGACATATATTCTTGCCGAATCGGATGGACACCTCTTGAATAATCCCCGCAATGGGCTCTACCTCAAGAGGTTCTATGCCCGAGGTCACTACCATGATTTGCTTGTAGTATAGTATTTCATTTTTGTTTGGGATCATTCTTAACATGAGTCTTGCAAATTTTTTCCTTGACTGCTTCAGATAGATCCTACCTCATGTCGCTATGTTGGATTTGTCGATAGAGCAAGTAGATGGTATCCTAATCTTGCCTTAGCTGCGTGAGTTATCTATTTTCTGTCACATGAGTTGATCCATATCGACGGAATGTGTGTTGGCATTTATACCAACAACTAGGATGAGTATGATGGTGTCATTGGTCTCCTGGCTGTTGCCCTCCCATTGGGTATTTTTCACCTTTATTTCTTCTTAGAATCCCAACTTCTTGTCTCCCAGTTGAATAAATGTTATAGGGTACACAATCCTTATCTCTTTAGAAAGTTCATGTGCACTAAACAATTGGTTAGAAATTTTGAATCCATTACTTTCACACATGTTCCCAAAAACCTCAATAGTGTAGCAGAACAAATGGCTAATGACGTTCTAGAGTGGCATATTCATCATTGCATATAGGAAATAAAAAACTGGATCATGCATATATATGTCATATACATCATCTAGTCAGTTTCATCATAAAAAGACTCATATAAAACCCATAAAAAGTGCATCCACGTGCATATATATATATATCATGTCAAAAGTATTTAGTACAAAATAAGAAGCTCCACAAGCTTTCTTAGCTGAGCATACATATTAACAGAAAAATCCTACTGCACCACCGCACTAGGGGAAGCAACAATAGCTGCTAATTAGAGTTAGAATCCTCCTCTATGTCCTCCTCCTCATTGGAGCTATCCTCATCCTCCATCGATGCATATGGCCATTAAGTGTGATCCAGGTTGTGCATTTTCCCTTGAAAAGTGCAACCCGACCCTAACAAACCCTTTTAGTTTGGCATGGGCACATGGATGAGCTAAAACCAAAAAGAAACCAGTGAAAAGGACGGTTTTGACGAGTACTCTTACCTGCAAGTCATGAATCTGAAAACCATCGGTCAGAATGAAAGAAATCAGAAAAATAGCTCTAGGGTCCTCCACTCCAACTCAGCATGGAACAATAACAATGGAACATGTCATGTGGTCCCCCCTGTTTATAGGCCTCCATTGGGTCTGTTTTTGTTTTTAGCACCACAGAGTCATCCAGAGTCTGTTTGGGATGTCATTTGTGCCACTGGGTTTAGTGTTTCTCCCTCTAGCTATTAATAAGACCCTTATCTCATGTACTCATGAGGCATTTCTGGTCCATTTCTAGGAATCCACCTCAGTTTGCATGCCATTACATGAATTTCCCCTTATACACATTCACGAGCCATTCACTCTATCCATACTATACAATCAACCTTTTTTGACTGCCATCCATCATCTGCAAGGGGGCCCCATTAGTGTTCTATATTTTATGCCCATTAGCCATGTCACAACATAACCTCTTGCCATATACTGAACACTTCCCCCTTTCTTGATTGACCATTATGGAGTTTCTGTTAATATCTTTTCTGACTCTTAAAAGAATGAAAATATTGCCAAGCATGCTTGCTTCCTTTCACGCTTGTTAAAGTATTTGAAAGGGAGTCTATGTAACCTCGTTTACGACCTTTTTCAGATTATGTAGACTATCATAAGAAAAGGACCACCTTGGCACACTCAGGCCAGGAACATTTCCTCATGCATCCTTTTATGCTTTCTCAGGCATTGGGACCGAACTTTATGAAAAATATGATCATGGGTTGTATTTAAGCTCTTTTCTAGCCTTCTCATCAATAAAATATTTCCGAGCAAAATTGGTTTCATTCATTCTCGTAAAAGTATTTGGATGATCATCCAATTAATATAGGTTTAACCTTTTCTGGTCTGATTGGAATACCAATGGTAAAGAAGTATTCCTTCCCCAAAGGTTGGGAGAACTCTCTTGCACATACTTTTATCCTTTTTTCAACTCAGGATACTACATACAAAAAAGAGACCACAATGGAGTCTTCTTCCTATTTTCAGACTCTCTAAAAATGAAAACACCATCGATTTACCATTTGCAGTTACATTCTTAGTATTACAGCCATGATTTTTGTCCCATGAGTCTGTTTCATTTGTGTCCAGGCCATCCCTGCTATCATACTTTGAACAAAGGAATTTTGAGTCCCCCATACTCCCCTACCATTGTTCCCCCATTCAATGTGCTAGTCCCCAGAGTGTCCCACACCTTTTATTATTCCCCCTCGCGTTTCTTGTTAAGGAAACATTATTTCCTTGATTAGTTGTAGGTCTCCCTCTATTGACATCAACACATCTATTCCATAGGATAGACCCAGAGGTCCCTATATCCTAGTTTGATTCACCTTATTGATGAGTTCCTTGGACCACTTGAGAGAAGTCATTAGTTCCTCTCGGGATGGTTGTGTCTCATGTGCTCGACTTCAGATATATCATTGCTCCATTGATATTTGTATAGGATAGTGGTCCATGAATTAATTCATTAAATACCCCGGTTGTCACCTGACTCTGGCACATTGGTGAGTCTACTATGGGACCCAAATAGTTTCATGTCCTTTGTGATTTTCAGGTTGTGTTGGAAACAATGTTAAGAATCCCTAGAGAAGCGCTTCTATGTAGCTCCAGTATTGATGTGACATATTGTACAAGAGAGATACTGAATCCCCATCATGGAATCCCTCCAGCTATGTACACTTCTAGATTCAGTAGAGCATTAGTTTTGAAGATATTGCATTTTAAGATAATGTCATTGTTCCTATGTATTAGTTCTTCAGATCAACAGGATATTCAACCTCTCATTGAGGCCACCATTATGTAACATCAGTTGTATATGTATTGATCGGCTCCCATATTTTTTGAGCCTTGATCTCATTATTTATTATTTTTACATTGTTATGAGCATGGGTATGCCCACCTAATGCATATACATGCCACACATTCTTTGTATCTCACCCATTGTTGGGATCTAATATTAATACAAAAACAAAAAGCCACCGTGGTTCAAACAAGGAAGCGTCGCTTCTTCACAAGTCTCTCTAGTCTCTCCACTATCCCGATGATATTATGATTTTCGTCGGCCATACGATGATCTCCTACTCTCACACATTAGGGGGCAATCTATTAATGCAAAAAATTTCTCACCTAGCTCTACATGGTGTAAACCACATACACATCATTTCCCTACAAATTTTCCTTATCTTTGACCTTCACAACTATGGTTTACCTTCATTCTCTTTTAAAAAAGGGGCAAAACACCCACAAAAGGCCAAAAACTCTCACAAAAGAGCTAAAAATCTCACAAAAGGGGATAAAAACCCCCAAAAGGGTTAAAACCCCCCAAAAGGGTTAAACCCCCCAAAAAGGGCTAAACCCCCCCAAAAGGGCTAAAAACACAAAAAAGGGCTTACAAACCTATGAAAGGGATTAAAACCCTAAATAGGACTTAAAACCCTAAATAAGGTTCCAAAACCCTAAAAAAGAGAAAAGGACAAAAAAAACCTATAAAATAGTGTGGAGGTCTCCATAACAAGATTCAGTTATTCCTTCTTCCATTATTTTATTCCTTTAGTATGGTGAGAAACCATTATTTTCAAAGTAGTCACATCATTCCATAGCCCCACCACATTATAGGAAATTTCAATTTAAAATGGGCCTTCCAAAAATAATACAAATTCTATGTCATCATGTATTAGCCAATCAAAATGCTTTAAAATTCAAAAAGGGAGCACCTCTTAAACAATTTTTTAATATAAACTTGGGGATAGGTATCATAAAACAACCTACTTTTTTGTTTGTATTTTCGACATATCTCCCTGTGTTTTTACTCAAATTTCCATCGGGAGAGCTCATTGGATGCGGAATTAAATTCCACATGCAAGTAGTACCGACTCGACATAATTTTGATTGGACCCACTAGCCCAAAAACAAGAAATACCTGAAAAAAGATGATGATGACATCATCATCACATTTTTTCAGGTATTTCTTGTTTCTGGGGTAGTGGGTCCTGTCAAAAGTATGCTGAGTGGGTATGCAGTGGATGTGGAATTTAATTCCGCATCCAATGAGCTCTCCCGATGGAAATTTGAGTAAAAACACAGGGAGATATGTCGAAAATACGAACAAAAAAGTAGTTTTTTCTTTTCTTCGTGCAAAATTAATAAATATTTTTTATTATTTTTCTTTAGGAGGCCTATTTTGAGTTGAAATTTCCTCTAATATCTCCCATCCAATATGTCGAGGCATCCTCCATACTAACCATCTTGTGGAGAGGTGACCCATTTCCAAGTTTGGGCACAATGGCCCATTTTCAATAAAAAAGAAGGTATAGTTGTCATATTTTTGTTTGTTTAGTCTAATCGTATTTGCTTAGAGATTTTTTTTTACTAATATTGTTTGTTTCTGTAGCTTTCATTCACAAACTCTACCCTTTTGTATCATTGATGGAAAATAGGTTCTTTTTCACGTAGCAAGGGTGAAAACCCTACTACATAAGTGAATATCTTTCTCCTTTTCTCTAAACCATCCTTCTCCATCTATGCTAATGATCTCTGAAAACTTGACATGAAAAAGAATCTATCTAGCCTTCCAATTCTTTGGCATGCCTTTTCTTTTCTCTTTGTCCTCCTCTTCTTCACCCATATACCTTTCTTATATAGAATTAGGGTTTGTGCTCCCAATCACTAACCATGAATGTGGGACTAATCTAAGTTTGATGGATTTTGATTATTTTCTTCAAAAAACCCAGTTTACTTAGTTTTTCAGGCATCTTTACTTGAATTTCTAGGATTACTATGTTAAGCATTATTTCCATTCCATAGTTGTGGAAACTAGGTTTTGGACCTTAACTAGTATTGATCTTGAATTATTTAGAGAAACCCTTGCATTCACATAATTCTTACTTTGCGGAAGCAGTGGTCTGATGAGAGATCAAAGCTCTCAATTTCTTCCAAATTCTGGTCTTCATGTTGCAAGTGAAATGAAGATATATTTTTAGACTATCATCCTAGGGGTGTTAATCTTATTGTTAACAAATGTCCTATAGGTCCAAAGCTATGATGAGGACTGAAATACATTGATTTCTCTTTTATTCTAATACTCTTTCTACTGATACTTTTAGTGATCAAGGAATGATGGAAAATGATGGTTTATGAACGCAAGAGTTGGAGAAACACCTACAAGTCAAACAAGGAAATTTCCCAAATATATAATATCTTCTTTAGGTGGCTATACCAATGCTCAACATTAAAAAATCATGGCCATAAACAATACACATTGGATCCATGCAAAAACAAAATTCTTCAAAAATGTATATATGCAAATCTGATGAGTGCAAAATATCCAAGTCTTCATGGTACTTTGACATGGTATTTTAATCTTGTGCAACTTGGGCATTGCATCGATGAGTGATACACCATTTTTTTCCAAGGTCTTCAAAACAAACCAAGGGCAGTATGATTTTATATCATGCGAATAAATGAACTGATGTTGAGTGCAATAAAAAACCATCAAATTATCAGTCATTGATGTATACCATTAACAGGTGTTATGAGGCTCTCCAATAATGATGATGGAATCCAAGTTACTTGAGTACAAATTGACAAGTGTGAATAGATGTTGTGAATTCAAACACTTGTAGAATTAAACAATTAGGTGTCTTTTTTGTATATCCACTTTCATTTCTGAGGAAACCTTCCACTAATGACTACAAGATCTAAGGTACTCACTGAGGTCTCTAGATCCATTTCCTAGATGATGATTTTACGTCGATGGGAATATATCTGTAATAAGGAGGGAATTAATGCATCCCACATCAATTGACACATAAATTAGATCAATAGGATGATATAATTTGGTATACCTGGGAGATCCAACACTCTATACTGACACAAGGAAAGCTGAGATAATTGATCTACAGTATTTGAGGAATGGCTGACACTAGTTTGACTTCCCTTGAATACATAACACGATGCAGAATGGATATTGGGAAACATAAGACTCAAGTAACTAAACGTCATGAAATCCATCGATTCTAGGTGCATTTAATGAAAGGATCCATAGATTATGGTTTTAGAATAATCAACCCATAGTTATCTACCTTAGACATTAATTAATCCATTTTTGTCTTATTTTCCTAGTTTCCATATTCCACTCTATGCAAGTTGTCCTCCACATGTCCAAGATGGTCAAAATTGCTAAAATTGAGTCATGGAGCACTTGGGAAACCTCTTGGAATCAATTCTGCTTTATTCCTGAGCCTCCCTAGCGCATATCTTCTTTTTCTGCTTTATTGCCTGCTTTTACTGAGTTTTATGGCAAAAGGGAAAGTATGACTAGGTGAAGTTGACTTGTTTTTTTCCCTCATCATCCTCCACTCTTTTCTCCTAATAAAAGGATGTATGAGTTGTCCTTCCATCACCTATTAGCTTTCCTAATTGATTTTTCCAATTTGTGAGCTCCTAGGCAGATTTAAAAACTACTTTATGCACCTATGGGGGATTTGACTATATTTAGTAAGCCTTCTTTTGACTAATTCGAATGGCATCCCAATGCATTCAAATATATCATGTAATTATTTATTGTGGAATCCTATGACTTCACAAGTTTTTCTATTGTACACTTATTCAATACAGATTAGTGTTCTGCTCCATATTCAGTCTCCTTTGTGTGTAATTTGCTTGTTTGATTAGCAAATTTTGTGAGTGCAATTGTTCTAACACCTGGGTTCAATTTCCACATGGTATAAAACCATTTGTATATTGATTTATCTCCTTCCATATTTCTATTTTAGGTTCGACATCTTGACTGGGAGCATTCTATTGACTAAAGGGACAATTTCTGAGCTATGGATCAATCTTAGAAGATCTTATTGACTCCATTTAATTTATTTGAATGGAAAGAAAATATGGAGATATTATTGAGAGTGAAAGGCCTCTACAGGGTGACTCTGGAAACTGAAGCAGAGCCCAATGTAGTTGTAGAGCAAATTAAATGGCACAACAGGAGGGATGGGGCCTATGGTTTGCTGTGTCTGAGCATATCCAGAGACCTCCTTTTCCATCTTGATGGATTGACATCATCAAATGAAGTATGGGAGAAGATTTTTGATATTTTTAGTAAAACAGATGAGATGAGAGGACATCAAATTGAGAATGAATTGATCTCCTTGAGTCCCAACAGCTTCGAATCCCTGAAACTCTATTTTTCCAAGTTTAAAGCCCCTTTTTTGCAGCTAAAACAGTGTGGAATCGAAAATAAGGAGGAGCAACTATTTTTGGCCATACTCTCGAATCTTGGCCCTGACTAATCAGTGTTTGTTTTGAATTTCCATGCCACCAAGTTGATAGCTCGAACCTGGAATATGCCTAAACTTGCAGAGTTCGTGGAATCCCTCACACAAGAACAAGATAAACTGGTGATGAAGAGCACCATCAAACCTTCCAAAGACCAAGCTCTAGTTACTGGAGATTCAAGGGTGGATTCAAAAGGCAAGAAGAAATCTAAGAAGCCACCTGAGCAAAAGAGAGATAAGAACAAGTCTCTAGACGAGCCCCAAGTTTCCAAGAAGAACTTCCAGAAGAATAAGAACAAAGGAGAAATGAGAAAATGCACATACTGCAGAAAGGGAAATCATCCTGAAAGCTCCTGCATGAAGAAGCAAATTGACATGCTGACCCAAATGTTAGAGAGTAATAACATCTCCCTTCCTGATAGCTCACTGAAAGAGGGAAGGAGGATCAAATTCAGAAGACAGAGAGAGAGTTCATGCATTGGTTGCTGGCACATCAAGCTCACCTAGTTTCATCATAGATTTTGGAGCTTCAAGACATATGGTTTCGACCAAGGAGGCATTCACCTCTCTTGACATGTCGAAAGGTCCACCAATAGTACTGGGAGATGACTCTCTCACTAAAAGTTTGGGCAAAGGGAGGATTGTATTGACCATGGTAAGTTCAGAAATGTATTGTATGTTCCAGGTCTTGCCTTTAACCTCTTGTCAGTGTATCAGATGACCCACATAGTGTCTCCAAAGAAGTTCATATTCTCCCCTGATAAAGTTGAGATAACAGATATCTCAAGTGGTAAAGTCATTTCAAAAGGAGTTGCAAATCACACTTCAAAGGTATACGTGTTTTCACATTTTCTACCCTACTCAAACCCCTCTGCTCTTCTGATTCATGATAATGAGGCAAGCAAGATTTGGCATGAAATATTTGGCCATCATTACTATAAGTATATTTTTGATCTTAGTGAAAAATAAATGTTCATAGGGTTACCAAAGATTAAGTTTTCCAAAGGATTCTGTCAAGGTTGTATCTTAGGAAAACACCCAGAGCATAAATTTGAGAAAGCTAGTCATGAGAGAACCTCTGCACCTCTTGATTTGATCCACAGTGATGTTGCTGGCTAATTTCCTCATATGTCAATGAGTCAGGCCAAATATGCATTGACATTAATAGATGACTTTTCTAGTTACTATTGGGTTTACTTCCTGAAACACAAGTCTGAAGTTTTTGGCCTCTTCAATGTCTTTAAGGCTTTGGTTGAAAACCAGTCTAGGAAGAAACTCAAGATCCTCAGATATGAAAATGGTGGCGAGTATGTCAAGTCTGATTTCATTCAATATTTTTCAAATGTAGGTGTTCAGATGCAGCATTCAATCCCTTACACACCACAGCAAAATGGTGTTGCTGAGAGAAAGAACAGATCACTGAAAGAGATGGCAACCTGCATGATGGAGGCTAATACTTTGCCACCAAAGTTTTGGGCCGAAGCTATAAAATGTGCATCCTATATTCAAAATAGGGTGCCTCATAAAAACTTGATGATATGACTCCTTTCGAAGCATGGAGTGGGCACAAGACAGATGTGACCCATTTCAGGATTTTTGGCTCAAGGGCTTGGGCTAGAATTCCAACAAAAAAGAGGAAGGATTTACATCCCCAAAGCCAAGAGTGTCTATTTGTTGGGTACTCTGAAGATTAAAAAGGGTACAAGCTGTTCAATTTGAGCACAAACAAATCCTTCATTGAAAGGATTGTTCAGTTACAAGAAGAGCCTTTAGCAGCAGTTGAAGTTGGAGAGTTTTCTTCAGCACCAGAACGACTGAATGTAAGTGAAGAGATAAATGAGTTTGCTTATTCTGATATGTCTGATAATTATGATTTAATTTCATATCCTAACAGTCCTAAAATACCAAAATGGGTAGCAAATACCATTCATACAGCTCGGGAACTAGCTGGAAATCCTAGTGATTCTAGGAGGACTAGATCTCAATTTGAGAGTGCCATGTGTATGAAAGACCCTTTGTTTGCAGAAAAATTCTATATGATGGTTGAAGTAGACCCACATACATATGAATATGCAGCACATGATCCAATATGGCAAACAACCATGAAAGAAGAATTCATCTCACTCTAGAAGAACAACACTTGGGAGCTGGTCGATCTTCCCCTAGGGAGGAAGCTAGTTCAATGTAAGTGGGTTTTCAAAACTAAGTTTGCTGCTGATGGTTCACCTTTGAAATATAAGGAAATATTGGCAGTAAATTTCTACTCATAGGTACATGGTATAGACTACAATGAGAGCTTTGTACCAGTGGTAAAGATGGACTCCATCAGGCTAGCCTTAGCCATTACAGCTTTGAAGCAGTGGGAGGTACATCACATGGATGTGAAGTGTGCTTTCCTGAATGAAGATATTACTAAATATATTTACATGTAGCAGCCTCAAGGCTTTTTTACTAATCCATCTCTTGTGTGCAGGATAAAGAAATCATTGTATGGGCTTAAGCAAGCCCCCAGGGCTTGGTATGCCAAGATTGATGGCTTTCTACTGTCATTGAGTTTTGTTCGATGCAAGTCTGATCCTAATGTTTATTTGAAGCTGATTCATGGTTATTTGATGATTATTGTCTTGTATATGGATGACCTTCTGATTGCAGGAAGCTCAAAGAATGAAATGGCCTCCTTGAAGGATGCAATGAACCATGCATTTTCTATGACTGATTTGGGGTTATTGAGCCAATTCTTGGGTCTCGAGATTGCTCAAACCAAAAATGGAATAAAAATACATCAGTCCAAGTATGCTTTGAATTTTCTGAACAAGTTCAACATGAAATATTGCAATCCAAGCAAGACTCCCTTCCTTTCAGGAGTTAAGCTTGAAGAAGCAGGTTCTTCTCCTATGGTAAATAATACACTGTATAGGCAACTGATTGGGTGTTTACTGTAACTTACACATACTCAACCTGATATTTATTATGGAGTAAGTGTGGATTCAAGATACATGGATCAGCCTCATGAGATCCATTGGAGAGAAGCCAAAAGGATCCTTAACTTTTTTCAGGGAACAAGGACTCATGGGATCTTCTACAAAGCTAAATCTGATCTTGATTTGATTGGGTTTACTGACAGTGATTGGGTAGGTGACAACATAGATTGAAATTCAACATTAGGATATGTGTTCATGCTTGCTGAAGGATGAAGCAGCTGGTCAAGCAAGAAACAGAGTGCCATTGCACTCTCATCTACAAAAGCATAGTACAAAGGAGTTGTAAATGCAGCAACTCAATGTTTATGGTTGCAAGGGTTACTTGGTGAGTGTGGCTTTGAATCAGAATACTCAACTACTATCTATTGTGATAACCAGAGTACCATTCAAATATTCAATGATCTAGTTTAAAGATAGAGAACCAAACACATTGATATCCATATGCACTACATCATACAACTTGTTCATGATGGCACCATTCACCTACTCTTCTGTGCATCTTCAGAACAAGTAGCAAACATCTTCACCAAAGTTTTTTTGTGAGAAGACATTCAGCAATCTCAAATCACTACTGGGGATTTCTGATCATGCTATGAAGCATTATTGATGACAATATTTTCAAATTTTGTTTTACTGTCCATGTTAAAGGGAATATTTTTCCCATTGGGTTTTTGCCTCTTTCCTTGTTTAAATGGACATGCAATATGTAAAGGGTGACTAAGCCTTGTTGATAGGCCCTATAGTTTTCTGATATTTTACTCATAAGTCATGCTTAAGGGAGGGTGTTAGAATAATCAACCCATAGTTAGCTACCTTAGACATCGATTAATCCATTTTTGTCTTATTTTCCTAGTTTCCATATTCCACTCTATGCAAGTTGTCCTCCACATGTCCAAGATGGTCAAACTTGCTAAAACTAAGTCATGCAACACTTGGGAAACCTCTTGTAATCAATTTTTCTTTATTCTTGAACCTCCCTAGAACATATCTGCTTTTTCTGCTTTATTTCCTGCTTTTATTGAGTTTTGTGGCAAAAGGGAAAGTATGACTAGGTGAAGTTGACTTGCTTTTTTCCCTCATCATCCTCCACTCTTTTCTCCTAATAAAATCATGTATGAGTTGTCCTTCCATCACCTATTAGCTTTCCTAATTGATTTTTACAATTCGTGAGCTCCTAGGCAGATTTGGAAACTGCTTTATGCACCTATGGGGGATTTGACTAGATTTAGTAAGCCTGCTTTTGACTAATTCGAATGGAATCCCAATGCATTCGAATATCTCATTTAATTATTTATTGTGGCAGCCTGTGACTTCACAAGGTTGGCTATTGTAAACTTATTCAATACAGATTAGTGTTCTTCTCCATATTCAGCCTCGTTTGTGTGTAATTTGCATGTTTGATTAGCAATTTTTGTGAGTGCAATTTTTCTAACACCTAGGTTCAATTTCCACAGATGGGAAGGATAACACATCAGTGGATATCTTCTCAAATTATTGGTACAATTTATTTCTATAAATGTAAGTGGTGTACTGACAAGGAATACAGAATTATGTGTCGTGTTCAAGGGTGACTAGTACTGATTGTTTCCTTTGTTTCGAAGATTCAATATGACACAATTCAAGTCTCCCATTTTTTTATATTTTTTGGATTTTTTGTATTTTCAAATTTTAGTCCTTTTTCATGTATTAACTCGAAAAAGAATAAAGAATGTTATAGTAAATAATAGGGAATGAGTGTTGCAAGGGAGTGCACCTATTTTTTAAAGGCAAGGGTTATACCAAGGGAATTATACATATTGCAAACATGGGATGATCTAGTTGTGCACACTCTTTCGGATGTTCCCTCTATAGGTAGGCTATTTGAAGTAGGATTATGTGTCGACAGATAGTGAAATAGAACCAGATAATTGTGGTTTTTAACCAATATGGGGCCATGGCCAATTAGGACAGAGGCACTATGGGTTTACTTCAGACCAATTCTTGTGAAAAAATACCAAAATCATAAGACACCATGAATTATGGTCTATCTTCAAAATATTGAATCAAACAGTTTGAACATGTCAATTTCTCCATAATCATGTACAAGTAATCATAATCCATTCGTTTATTCAAATAATAGGCCCAATATATGCATTTAATAACTAAAATATTAGAAATGAAAGTTTATTATCCTAGTATTCAAATGGATATAACAAAGATAAGTAAAAATACTCAATTTTTACAATTTTTTGTAGGAATCACCTCCTTCGAGGATGTATTTCAGAAGCTATGAACCATTATTCAGTAATTCTCTAGTGTAGGTGACTCTTCATGAAGGATCAGGAATTCGAAACAATTTAGATGTGTTTTTGCATTTTCCATATATTCATTTTTTTATGAAAATTTTGGATATTTTATCTTGAAGAAAAGTACAAAAAGGAGAAAGTGTTTATACTACTCTTTTTTGTTAAAGTATTGTACTTCAGAAGATATTCCATATGTATAGATTGTATTCCTCCTTTGAGAGATGAGATTGGTGATATAAGAGTCATTAAAAGAATCACTGTAAGCCTCCAGATGTAAGTCAGGTAAATAGTACCCAAGTGCCATTATAATAAATATTATTTTTGGTGTTAAATATAAATAGGGAGGCAGCCCCCTTCATTTGTATACACTTCACTCAAGCAAATTTGCAAGAGAGAGAAGAAAACATGCACCGAAATAAGAGAGAAGCAGTTGTCTTGGGTTTTGCATAGCTCTGGTTGAGTTCTATACTGAGGAAGTTTTGCAAGGTTTTATCCCTTATGGTTTCCTTGAGGAAAATATTTGTTTTCATTGTGTTACTATGCTTGTTTTTCTTTCAATGATCCTATTATTGTAAAAAAATTTAGAATATCATCTAATCAATTAAGAAAAATTAACATGGTATCAGAGCCACCCTAAAAGGACACACTGCAAAACTAGGGTTTGTTATAATTTCAAAAAAATCCCTTAACAAATCATCCAGAAAAGAGGGCTCACTAAAATATCCCCACAAGGGAGAATCTTTCTCTGAAAACATAACTGAATTCCAAGAAGTTTCAGTTTTGGACTAGTAACTACTATCGGGAAGAAC
This sequence comes from Pseudotsuga menziesii, assembly GCA_001517045.1. NCBI lineage: Eukaryota > Viridiplantae > Streptophyta > Pinopsida > Pinales > Pinaceae > Pseudotsuga > Pseudotsuga menziesii. The sequence goes on from LPNX010196311.1 coordinate 306,032, forward strand.
TAGGGCTTCAATTTTCCTGAGACTCCATCATCAACATCAGGAAAATAAATATTCAATCTTGATTGCCCCAGGAAGGAACATATTTTCCATCACTTTTCCCTGCTAATGATCTCAAGTGGAAAATTATGGTTTTACATCAAACCTTAGGTCATCCCGAAGAAGGTCAGCCAAAAGTTGTATTCATCAAGTATTACTTCCTCTAATTCCATTTGAAGTTCTCATTCTGTTAAAATATGAAAAAGAGTACCAAGGTAGATGACAAGCTTAAGGGTGCTAAAAAATTTAGAGCATGGAAGTATCAGATCATGCTCATCCTAAAAGAACATGATCTAGAAGGATTTATAAAGGAGGAAGTTGCAGAACCAAAAGAAGATGAAGCTAAGGCCAAATACAAGAAGGATATGATCAAGGCTAAGAGGATCATAGCTGAATCCATCAAAGATAACTTGATTCCTCAAGTATCCTCAAGGAGGACACCAAAGGAAATGTTTGATGCTATGTTGGCAGGAAGTATGGATGCACATGGTGAGAAAGTCGGAAATAATGCATAAGGCGGAGAATTCGACATGAGTCAATTTGGTCGTAGTTTTGTAATTTTTGGTCCAAGTTAGTTAGAAAGTAGTTACAAGTGGACCATTATGTAAAGGTGCAATCCTATATGTAGAGTTAGAAATTTGGTAGGAATCATGATCAGGAGATTGAGAATTTTGTCTTAGACTATATTTATGACATCTACAGAATATCAAGCTTTGTATCTACTGTTTTTCAGTTCCATATTAGGAATATGAGAATGTATTTTGGGAACCTATTTTCATGTGTGGAAGTAATATGAAATGTGTGATGGCATTGGAAATGATTTGTATTGTGTTTACTAGGTTCGTGGTTTTAATGATGTGATATGAATGATTAATTGCTATGATATGGTTTATATTCTTGAATGATGCGATGTCTCTACATACTAAATGGTTCCATAATTGTCGATTTGTTTGTGAATTAATAAAATGATGCGATATAATGTGAATGGTTCTTGATGTGATCGAATATAAATGATTGATGTTAATACCCTCACTTGAATCTATGTTTAGTACTGCGAGATATAGGGAATAGGTGCAAAAATACTCCTTCTTACTACAAAAACGTGGTTCCTGCATCTCTCCCTCATACATCTTGGGTGCGACTTCATATGCTTCGTAGATGTCATTGGATAGGGTAAAACCTATCCAGGTCAGTGATTAGGGAGATCGTGGTAATTAGGGGTGTCGACAGATCTGTGTCAACAAATGGTTCCGTTGCTAGGACCATAGTGCGAGGAAAAGGAGGATATGTTGTGGCATCCGAAAAGACCATAGATTCTGGATTGATCCGATTAGAAGGCTCAAGAATTTGCATCAGAAGAAAATATAAGTTCCAGGATAACAATAGAAGAGTGGTTCGGAAATCATATCTATTATGATATCCACGAATATTTCTTCATTGAGTTTTCGATTATCTTGTACGAGTGGTTGGCGAATATGACCTATCATAAGACAAATTTTCAAGGAGTTGAACCTACCTGTTGGACCCCAGAGCTGATCCAAAAACTAAAGGAAGTAGACAACATAGCATTGAGGGCCATCAAAATGTGGCTCTATAGCATATTGAAAGGGTACATCACTGATTTTGCGGTTGACATAGTCAAGTCCTATAGCGATGTAGAAAGGGAATTATTCAAAGGACCAAGAGGTAGGTTTCTATTTTCTTTCCAATTGTGGATTAAGATGCTTATCTATGAAAATGGCATATTGAAAATGAACTCCGATGAGGAGAGCCTTGGTGTGCGGAGGTTACGGGTACTACGGAGACGAGGGTTGGATGGAATGATATGGTTTATATGGATGTGATTTACGGTGAAACTGTGAGGGAATTCGAGGAAGAGCGTGGTCTTAAGCGAAGTGGGGTAAGGTTTCGACAAGAGAATAGGAAGAGGACCAATGAGAGCCTTGCTACGACCAAGAAAAGAAGCTACTAGAGAATATCACAAAGGAATAGGTGACCCTACAATGATGAAGGAGATGACCAGGGTACACCTGAGCCCTAGGAAGGACCAACCCAGAGAAAAAATGTACTTACACCTTCATGCACTGTGACACATTAAAAAAGAAACACCAAATAATCACAAGACTTCTCAGTGTGTCATTAGCACAATAACAATAGCGGATCAACGAACATGGGAAGAAGGCCCAGGATGGAGGCCGATGATGTGAGATTACCTTTATTCCATGGGAATGGGACCAAGGATCCCAAACAATATTGGTCTCTCTATGAGCGATATGGGTTGTGAAACAAGTCCAAGATGAAGATATTAAGAAGGGTCAGTTGGATACAAAATTTTGAGGTCATGAGTTAGATTGGTATATGAAGTTTGTACAAGTTTGACAGGGAACCAAAAAAAGACTCTTGGAGAAATTATAACTAGATTGAATGAAGAATTCAAAAAACCTAAATATAAGTTAAAGTATATCATAAATTAAAAGAGATCAAGCAATATCTGAATGAATCAGTCTGGGATTTATATTAGCGATTCAAAACGCTGATGGAAAAAATCAGTTTCCTAATGAGCGATGTACAACACAAAGAATGGTTCATCGCAGAATTTGTACCACATATTCACATACCATTGATGCAACAAAATACTCAACACAAAGTGAGGCTTTGGAGATCGCAATGAAGTTGGAAGATACACTAGTCGTTGAAACTCGAAACTGGGGTTGGAATGAATTAGATCCAATCGCAATTGGAAAACCTGACGATTCAATTGAAATATATCAAGAAGAGGAAAGAAATTTGAGAAGAAATCTAGTGTACCCTATGTCACACAGAAGGACATCATAAAGATCAATGCCCTTATTTTCACAATTATTTGTTGTCGAGTGCTCCAAATACGCTAAGTCAAGGTGTTTTACCATGGTGTTGAATCTGTCAAAATCATGGACATCGACACAAGGAATGCATGTATCTCCAAGATATGGTATCCAATCTTGTGAACTTGTTTTGTAATTTTTATCGTTCTATTGGTCATGAAGAGAAGGATTGTTGAGCATATGAACTGCTCCAAGAAAGGACAATGGATATGTACTATATGAAGGGAGAAGAACACCGATCGATGGATAGAATGGCACTACAGCAGCCACCACAGTTTGTGCAACCGCAACCGCAGTTCGATTCACCGCAACCACATTATAATCAGTTTTAGTATGCTCCGTAGCAGCCATAGTATACTCATCCGTAGTACACTCAACCAAAGTATGCCCCACCACAGTCAAATCCACCACATCACCATCAATTTAATTAATCAAAGTATCAACAACAAGGAGTATTTCGTAGAGGATTTTGAGGAAGACAAAACTGAGGTTTTGGTTGAGGAGGAGGATGGGGTTGAGGACCAGTGTAGTGTTACAATTGTGGAGTACTGGGGAATTATCAATAATATTTCCCAAATATTCAGTCATATTGTACCTACTATACCGCCATAGATAACATTGTTGAAGATTGTCCAAAACTGATCGCAAAATGGTAAGTGAAGAATGTTCCACCACCATAGAACCATAATGAAATTGTGAACTAGAATGCGAACTAACCTATGAATCCACCACAAAATCAGAACTAGGGTGAAACAGTCAGGAATATTTCATTGAAACCTTGGACTCAACCTATATATGTTAGATTTATTACTCGTAGAGGTGTGACAATAGGGGATGATGCTCCAATCCCACAAGTTCGATTGGCAGCTTGAAAAAAGATGCAATTCGATGCAAGAGACACCATCAAGAGGGATACGGGTAAGTTGCATATCTATTAAATGTTGCATATTTTTTATTCAACAATTATAGAAAGGACACCGTGAAAGTATGGAACATTGCAAAGTTTCTTCGAAAATTGTCTATCACTGGAAAAAGACCATGATGCGCTAGCCAAGATTGCAAGTCTGATAGATCGACTAGGAAAAGGTCAACAAGACTTAGCTATTAACTTCTTATAGAAGAATAAAACCAGGAAGGAGATGAGGATGAATGTAAAAATTGGTGATTATGATGTAGACTCAGTTATTCTAGATCTAGGCTTGGATGTCAACATTTTGAAAAAATATACATGGGAGAAGATGGAGAAACCAAAGTTGGTTTGGTCCCCTGTACAACTGCGACTGGTAAATCGGGCCAGGGTGTCACAATTTGGGCAGGTACCATGCCTCATGGTGGAATTCAAAGGAATGAAGAAATATATAGACTTTGATGTTATCAAAATTGTTGATGATGGAAGCTCGTATCTTGCATTGATGGGGATTGGATCGGCTAATAAAAAATTGGAAGCGATTAACTTCAAGAAGTGAGTAATGACTTTCGAGAATCGCGACATAAGAGTGATACACCCATTGGATCCAAGCGAAGGAAGGAGATATGTAGAACCAGTAAGGGAAGAAGTTGTAGGAGGATGGGACCATGCATACAACATTTTAGAGGATTATGTCCATACCATTGCAGATGGAGAGTTGAGTTGGTGAAGCTTGATCTCTCCATCATCGGATTCTGATGATGCACTGGAAAATTGGTAGAATCGACTACATGAAGTATCCATTTGAAAGTGTGGATGGGTCACTCAGTTGCTGCGTTGGGTTGCAACAAATATTGTTGAGCTACCAACATATGAAGGATTACCCAACTTGGTTTATTTCATTAGTGAATTAGAAGACAATGTTTTAGAACCACAACGACTGTTGGAATTGGAGGAAGCACTAAAGGCCAGTCCAACACGATGGTGGGAGACACATAAGAAATCAATTGATGGTTGGTCAATGTGTCATAGGTTGATGTAAATTCACAGTGAAACATAATTCTATCAAGTCAAGAAGTATGATAGATGGAATAATCCCAATGATCATTTGATTGCATGTCAGACCGTGTGGGTGTCATGACCGACGGATGAGTGGGTACATGATTTTGTACACATACTAGATGAAATGCCGCACCACTGGTATGTCTCAACAGAGCTTTGAACGGACATCACGACATTGTAGGACTTGACTATATGTTCTAGTCAGACTTTCATCTTTGCAGATGTTGATCCAGTGATTGATAATGCACTTCATCATATCTGCGATGTTGTATTGGAGATAGTTCCAATCACATTTCATGAGGAATTGCAGGAGGTACCAATGATGTCGTCGATGATGAAGTGTTGCAATGTAACAGGAGGACCTGATGATGGGGATAACCCAAGGAATATCAATATTCCAGAATCTGAAGGAAGTCAAAATATCGTAGCTGCTGAGACACCGATAGACAAAGTTCACCAATTGCTGAAGATTCACAATGTCAACATTGGGATAGAAGAGGAACTGAAGTTCACCAATATTGGAGATTATTGGGATGAAGAGACTATGGCAAAGATTACTGATTGCTACATGAGTTCTAGGACTTGTTTTTGACGAAATTTTCTGAAACGAAAGGAATTTTAGGAGATTTAGGCAAGATGAAAATTCCACTAAATATAGACACGAAATCAGTGAAGAAACATCCATATTTCCTGAATCCACTATACAAGGAGCGAGTAAAGGATAAAATTGAAAAAATGTTGGATCTAGGAATCATCAAACTAGTCTAAGAATCAGAATGGATCATCCCAATGGTTGTGTAAGATAAGAAGGCAGGTGAATTCTGGATCTGTGTTGATCTCAAGAAGCTTGATGATGCATGCCTTCATGATATATTCCCGATAAAATTACTGATGAAGTATTGGAAGGAGTAGGTGGTTAGGAGATCTCTCTGTTCATAGATGAGTTTTCAGGCTATCATTAGATTAAGATTGTGAAGGAAGATCAACATAAAACAAATTTTGTGACTAAATGGGGATTCTTTCAGTATATGGTAATGTAGTTTGGACTCAATAACACACCTGCAATATTCTCCAGGATTGTAGTTGGCGCGTTTAAGGAATTTATTCATAAATTTATGGTGGTATACATGGATGATTGGACGATGCATGGGATGATAAGGAATCACCTCGCCAATCTGTGACTGATGTTGGAACAATGTCAACAACACCAGATTGCACTAAATTTGAAGAATGGCATATTCTATGCACAATTCAGGATTCTGTTGGGGCACATTGTCTATAACAAAGGGATGTTGTTCAATCTAGCTAAGATTGCTCTTATTGTTAACTTCCCCCCACCGACGAATGTCAAACAACTTAGAGAAAAAATAGGACATATGGGATATTATCATAAATTCATCAGAGGATATGCAATGATCACAACTCTGATGGAAAATTTGTTGAAGACATATGCACAATTCGAATGGAGTCATGAGTGTCAATGGAGTCTCGAAACTCTCAAGAAGAAGATGGTGCCAACACCAATATTTGTCTTTCTGAACTAGACAAAGGAGTTTCATGTTCATGTTGATGCATCATCAGTTGCATTGGGCATAGTTTTGGAACAACCTGGTGAGAGAGATATCGACCATCTAATTGGTTTTGCAAGCCAAAAATTATCATCGACGGAATGAAACTATACCACAACGGAATGTGAAGGCTTGGAGATGGTGTTTGAGTTACAAAATTTTCATCATTATCTATTAGAAGGAGACTTTAAGATGTTCACTGACCATTCTGCATTGAAATACTTGGTCAACAAGCCTGTGTTGGGTGGAATATATGCCTCTAGATACTGCTCTTCCAAGAGTTTGAATTCGAAGTTATTGTGAAACTAGGTCGTTTAAATGCAGGACCTAATCATTTGTCGTAGATTTAGACAGGCGAAGAACTAACCTGCTTTGAGGATGGGTTACCTGATGCACATTTATTTAAGGTTGGAATGGTTTATGACCATTATGAGAAAAAAAATTAGTTTTTCATGACAGGAAAATCCCTGGATTATTTTACCACAAGTCAGAAGAATCAATTGGTTGTTCGTGCCATAGATTTTCAGCTAATTACTAGACAATTATATAAGATGGGGCCAAATGTGATCCTTTGTAGATATGTTATACCGCAAGAACAGGGGAGGATATTTGTAGAATCACATGACAGAGTGGCAGGTGGGAACTATGGAGGTCGCAAAACTTCCAAGAAGATACTCTGCACAGGCCTCTAGTGGCCAACTATGCACACTGATGTGACATATTATGCGAGGAGTTGTGATGTTTGTCAAAGAATGGGGAATCCATCATGACGAGATGAGATGTTTGTAGTACCTCAAGTAACACTGCAACCATTTGATAAATGTGCAGAATATTTTGCGGGACCCATCAACCCACCAAGGAAAAGGACGGGTGCACGATACATCATCATGAATACATATTATCTCAAAATATGGGTAGAAGAAGCACCAGTGGCAAATTGCACTACTGTGACTACAAGAAGGTTTATGTTCGACAATGTTGTCACTTAGTTTGGTTGTCCGAAGATAAGATACTAATGAGAGATCATAGGATTCATTTCATCAATCACACTATCAACACACTAACAAAGGAGTTTCAGATTTAGCATAAGAAATGAACTCCCTATCATTCGCAATCTAATGGAATAGTGGAAGCATTCAATAAGGTATTGGAGCATGCACTCACCAAGGTCTACAATTCAAGATGTGACAATTGAGACTTGGAGATCCCTATGATATTATGTGCCTATTGAGCCACCTGCAAACATTTGACAGGGCAGAAACCATTCAAGTTAGTATATGGTTAGAAAATAGTAATGCCAATGGAGTATATTCTTCCAATTCTACTCATCGTAGTGGAAACAAGTACAGAAGATGAAAAACCACTGTAGGAATGATTGAAACCATTATTACATCTCTAAGAAGATCGGTTCATTGTAGTATTTCATTAACGTGTTGAAAAAATATCATAAGAAGGCATGGAATGATTGACACAGCAAGGTTAAGTACTTCCAACAAGGAGATATGGTGCTACTCTATGATAGTAAGTTTGTGAAACACCTAGGTAAGTTGCAAATGCATTGGTTGGATCCTTACGTGACCAGTTTCATTATCAACAGAGGTGTGATATAGTTGTAACATCTAGATGGCGTAATGTTTCTTAAGTTAGTTAATGGAATCCGTCTAAAGACCTACCGGGAAAGTCAGGTGCGACACGACTCTTAAGGCATTGCACAGTAAAAAAAATGTACGATGTGGTAGAGAGGAGGTTGGCGCACTGGAAACCAGTGGTAGTGTAAGGAAAAATGTTGAGGTTGCAACTAGGATGCATCTTGGTGACCTTCACGAGGACTTTACATGGTCAAGTCAGGAAATTAATGTAGTAATTAAACCAGTTGGGTGATGGTGCAATTCGACGAGACACACATTTATGGGGAATCTGACCCTAAGATATGGAGGACCAGTGATAAGTGGCAGATTTTGTTATGATGATTGGGAATATTTCACACATGTGATTTTGAGCTATAAGAACTAGTGGGGTGTGAGTTGATTGAACCATTGTTTTTTGTTGATATGAGCAGAGCATAGAGAGACAACATATCATAGTTAAGAGGTTGCGAGTGATTAGATTGCAGCAATGGCCCACGTTATTTCTAGTGGTAGCATTCAAGACTTGCCACCCATAGGAACCCCGATTGAAGAATAAATGGATGCGTTACAAGAGGAAACTCAATGAATTCCATGGAAAGAGAGGAGCACAAATCAACCCAACTCATCCTCATAGAAGAAATGGACCACCAAAAGTTCAAGTAGGGTGGAAGTAGAAGCAGAGGCAAAGGATGGACTATTGACAACTAAAGCTGAATACTCTACAACAAAGAGAGGGGCAACGCTTGCAAACATCACTAGCTTTATACCCCCATGCAAGCATGGTGCGACACAACTTAAGTTAACTCAGAACCCAAAATACCGCAGTCGGATGCCGATGATGCCCATGGGAATGCATTACACATTGAACATTGTGCCATTTTTTACAAAGATGAAACAAAATGATCAGGACTTGTTGGCATACACTAAATGCACAACAAAACCATTCAAGTCGCAAGGGTGTGGTAATGACGGACTAGTTGTTTGTACACTGCAGCAGTGGGAAATGGGATTACAAAGTTTGGGGCTGTTAGGCCTCACACACATCCTGCATTTTGGCCATCTTAAGGAAGCCAATGCATGTGTGAATTAGCTATTGGAATGTTTTCATGGACGATACTTGTGGCTAGACACTAAGTTACTAGTCATTGTGGAGTTAATTTTGCAGATAATTGGGTTTCCAATGAAGGTTTCTGATCCATCGTAATACTTTCATGGAAAGGATAATGACAAGGGGTTAGCCGCTAAGCTGAAGAAGAAATATGGAGTGGACCGTGACAAAATGGCCTATGTTGTCGATACAATAAATGATCACGCAGTTCGAGTTACAATCAAGATCTTGACTATAAAAGTGGTAAGAAAGAACCACCCTAATCAATGCACATCTGGAGTGATAGCATGCATAGAAGGGGTGAAAATGAATTGGTCATTATTTTTGTTGAACCAGTTAACATAGGCCATGATGCTCATCTAATAAGGTAAGTGGGCTTTCACTTACTTTTGGTTGTTGATAGTGATTGCATTGGTTGGATGGACAGATTCATAGGATTATAAAGGCATGGAAGTTGAATTCGCTCAGATATGAAAGGGAGTGATATATCAAAGTTTGTGGTACATTAATAAGAGGGAGCACTTAATTAACTATGCAATATAGTTTTATCTATATTGGGATGAGCCATGGATCAAAGAAGAAAAGGTTTCATGCCTTTTATAGGAGGGAGCAACAAAATATCCGTGGATCACAAGGTTTGCAATGGGTCCGCATTCCATTCATATCCAAGCGTGGCGAGACAAAGAAAAACAATGGCCGGCCACCCAATATAAGCTGACGGATGAGGAACTTGAAGTTACTAGTTGATGATAGGCCCATTGAGTGGAGAATCCTAGTATGTAGTGAAGAACTATCAGATACTGAGGTAGGTCCCCCACTTGATGGCCCGATAGACCACACACAAGAACCAGAAAGCGAGCAAGAATTATAGTTGGAGTCATCCAAGGCTTCGACAGATTTTGAAATGGAGTGATAGTTTGAGAAAGGCAGAACGAAGTAGAGGTTTGAGCATGGTGAATCTAGTAGTGCCCCAACCATGAAAAGGGACTAGGTGACTTGTATTCTCATCGTGATCACCACAGTCACCACTGCGAGAGAGTTGCAATTAAAAAACACTCGATAGAAGGTTTTCAAGAGATAAATACTCAATTGAAATATTTGTTTAACGAAATTTTAGAAAAGGTACTAGAAGAAAATGTGTTGTAGAGAAATGAAGAATTGAGCATTGGCAAGTGGGTCAGAATTGTACAGATTCCATCACAAGCATTGGAGACAAACTATGAGGATGTAGATGAATCACTATAGTAGTTTCATACAATTTCTTTGGATGTTAACGAATTACCAGTCCACACTCTGGTGTGGTTTTAAAAGATGGTGAAGTAAGAGCTTACTGATAGAGAAGAAATTATTAGAGACCATTTGCTGAAGTCACAGGCGAAAGAAGCAATGGTGAAGCAAGAAATAGAGTGCCCGAAGAAGTCACAAGATGTAGTAACTGTGGATAAAGAGTAGATATGGGATGATAAGGTACGATTAGAAAACTCTATTGCATTTGCATGTCAAGAAATACTTGACATCACAAACAAGATGTTCATGGAAGCTAAGGTTCTATGACTAGGAAAAATTATCGTAGATCTGAGAAGAGACAATGAAGAGTTGCATGCACGAGAAATCCCAAGCACCCCACCAGAACAAGTTGTAGCATGCAAGGGAACGATTGAATATGCGACAACACATCTAGAGGAGAGTGAGAAGGAGGCTAAGACAATCACCAATGAAACCACACACTTTTGGATAAGTGTGGTTCAGGATGAGCAGTTTTGTAGCAGTTGAGCATGCAGTTACATGAAGCAGAGGCACATTTAACAATGATAAGGACATCACTCAAATCAGTTCCCCATGTAGTGCAAGTGACTAAGGTAGCTGAATTTGAAAGTGTTGCAATAGAGAGAAACCAAAGCAAGGGAACGCCATCAACACCACACAACTTAGTTGGAAGAATTCCATGATGTTTGTTAGTAGCTAGAACTTAAGGAAGTGAATGCACTTCAAGATATGCCGAGCAGTTTCAAGGAAGTGTCTGCAAAACTTGTCAAGCATCCAACTGAGAAGGCTGCGAAAGAATGCGAAACAATCATCACAAAGGAAAAAGCTACAATTGATGAATTTAAACAACAGTATGAAGATTTAAATATCAAGATCAACAATTACACAATATCCAATTGACCTGGCTCAAGGAAGATCCACAAGTTTGTGTTGGGGGCCTGTTGGCAGGCAGTATGGATGCGTGTGGTGCGAAAGTCAGAAATAGTGCACAAGGTAGAGAAGTTGACAAGAGTCGATTTGGTCATAGTTTTGTACTTTTTGGTCCAAGTTAGTTAGAAAGTAGTTACAAGTGGACCATTTTGTAAAGGCACAAGCCTATATATAGAGTTAGAAATGTAGTAGGAATCATGACCAGGAGATCAAGAATATTGTATTAGATTTTTTTTTGACATCTGCACAAGATTGATCTTTGTATCTCCTATTTTCGGTTTTGTCTTATGAATGTGAGAATATATTTTGGGAACCTATTTTCATGTGCAGAAGTATAATGACATGTTTAATGGTGTTGGAAACTCTTTTTCTTGTGTTTATTGGGTTGGTGGTTTTAATGATGTGATATGAATAATTAATGACTATGATATGTTTTATATTCTTGAATGATGTGATGTCACTACATACTGAATGGTTCCATAATTGTCGATGTGTTTGTGAATGAATACAATGATGCAATCTATTGTGAATGGTTCTTGATGAGATCTAATATAAATGATTGACGTTAAAACCCTCATCTGAATCTCTAGTTAGTACTGTGACAGATATGGAGTAGGTTCATAACTCCTCCTCCTTACTGCAGAAATTTGGTTCCTGCAGCTCTCTCTCGAACATCTTGGATGAGACTTCATTTGCTTCGCAGGTGTCGCTGGATAGGGTAGACAATGTCTGGGCCAGTGCTCAGGGAGATGGTGGTGGTTAGGGGTGTCAACAGCGTGTGAAACCCTATCGATAGATCTGTGTCAACATGATCTATCTAGCTTATTTCAAGGAAGAAATATTAATAGAAATATGACCTTTAGGAATTACCTCAAAAGTGTAAAGGATCAAAATTTAGAAACCATGCAATCATACTTCACATGAGTAGCTCATATAAAGGAGCATTTCAAAGCAATTGGTGATATTGTTGAAGAAGAATAAATTATAATGACTGTTAGAGCATTATTCCACCTCAGTACCATGTTCGTACACCTGGGACACATTTTCATTTGTATCATACTTATGTTATATGATCCAAAACTAGGTTGTGCTAGTCAAGCAAGGCCCTTTTGATGTTTTGGACTCATTAATGTACCCAGGAACCCACAATTGATCATTTTGGTTACACATGCATCCTCATTTATGAATTTTTTGTCCTTGGTGCACTCCCACTCCCTAAAATAGGGAAACTAGTTGAATAGAGGCACCCATGCATGGTATTTCGGTGTTTTTGGATTTTTTGGACCATTTATTGCTTCCTAGAGCCACTCCTACTCACCGATGCAATCCACCATCCATACCCTACCATCATTTATGTCCTATCATTCTATAGCCATGTTCATAGAGTCATTTGTGACCGTTTGAGGTGGCTTCAGAGCACATTGGTCCACCTAGGAGGGTTTTGAGTTGCAATCTAATATTGCCACATGTATGCATCGAAATTGCCTCAAAGGCTAAATTTTTTCTCTTATTGTAATATGAACATGTTACAAACATATTTACATACTGGACAGTGATAATAAAATCAGTTGTTGGCACCATTCTTATGTGTTAATTTCAGTCTTTTCACAGTTTTTTTGCATAAGTTCTGAATATATTGAGTTGTGAGGATTTATTTAGCTCCTAGATATTGTTGTGAGTCATATTTTCACATGGTATCATATCTATTTGGAGATTCAAATCAAATCCAAAGTGTTTGAGTTAGTATCTAGGTTTTCTTCCAGAAAACTTCAAGTGTTTGCATTGCAGGTTCTTCTAGTATTTTTGTCACTCAGTGCTTAAGAAGAAATGGAGCAAAATCATGTATTGCTTACCCCATTCAAATATTTTGAATGTAATTCCAAAATGGATATCTAGCTAAGGTCAAAAGGTCTCTACAGAATCACCATGGGGACTGAGAACGAACCCAACTCTACTGTGGAAAAATTGAAGTACTTCAACAGATTGGATGAGGCATTTGGGATGCTTTGTTTGAGTATATTGAGGGATGTTCTCTTCCATGTAGAAAGTCTTATTACACCCAATTAATTTTGGATCAATCTTGAGTCACTGTTTGGGAATAATGAAGAGATGAGAGGACACCAACTCAAAAATGAGTTGATCTCATTGAGTCCAACACACTTTGAGATGATCCATGATTTCTTCACAAAGTTAAAATCATTGGTGATTCAGCTAAAACAAGTTGGAATTAAAAATAATGACAAGCAATTGATATTGTCTATTCCATCAAATTTAGGCACTGAGTAATCAATGGTTTTCTCCTCATTCCACTAAGGAAAGATGACAACTCGAAATTGGAGAATTCCTTCACTAGCAAAATTCATGGAGTCTTTGACTCGGGAATAAGACAAGTTGGTGCAAATGGGTACCATAAAATCCACAAAGTATTAATCCCTTACTATTGGAGTTTTGAATGAATCCAAATGAAAAAATAAAGCCAAGGATTCGAAGCAGTAAGAGAAGAAGAAGCAGGAAAAGCCTAAATATTTAGATGGGGACGTGAATCCTAGCAAGGACAAAGAGAAGAAGAAGCAAGAGATGAAAAAATGCACTTATTTTCACAAGGGTGGCATCTAGAGAGTGCATGCATGAATAAAACCATTAACATGATAGCACAACTCCTAGAGAAGAACAACATCCCATTTCCAGAAGGCACAAGGGAAAAAGAGGGAGGTTCAATATCATAGAAAATGGATATATGCCATGCTTTCATTGCATAGGGACTTTACTTAGTGAACCTCTCACATAGCACGTGTGATCGTAGGATATTAAAGAATACCGTTAATTTCCAGAGATATTGACCCAAACTCTTTTTGTTGAAATCCCCTCCCAATGGTTAAAACTTCTTCCCCGCCCCTTTTTATAACTCTATCCTTATAAACCACCCTACCCACCCCCACCTTAAACCCCTCATCCCCCCCAATACCTGCAATATATTGGTTCAATTTTTGATCATTTTAAAACCCACAATATGAACTAACATGATAGGATATTGGTAAATAAGTGAATCCCCCATGTTTCGTTGCTGGGTCTTTAGGCTATTCAGCCTTCGTTGTAGATTTAGGTGCCTCAAGACACATGGATTCCATGCAATATTCCTTCTCATCCATACATCCTTAAAGTGTTCCATCCATTCTCATGGATGATGATTCATAAATCCAAGACAAAGGGGTTGGAAGGATTGATCTAGAAGATGGGTATTTCAACAATCGGTTGTTTGTACCTGATCTTGCAATGAACCTACTCTCTATATATCAAATGAAACACATAGGTACAACCAAGAGATTAACATTTAATCAAGATGATGTGGATATTTTAAAAATATCTACAGGCCAAGTTGTTGTAGTGGGTTTTGTTGACATGATTCGAGAATGTATAAGTTCTCCCAATTTTTCCCTACTCTCAAGGAAATGCGATCCTGTCACATGCCAATGAGACTAGTGATTTCTGGCATGAGAGATATGTCCATCTCAACTACAGGTACCTGCAAGCACTAAGCAAGGATAGCATGTTTGAAGGGCTTCCTACCATCAATTTTTCCAAAGGAACTTGTAAAGGGTGCATAGTGGGAAAACATGCCGAGTGCAAATATGACAACAGGAAGGCTAGGAAGGATGTCCAAGTGCTTGATATGATCCAGTTAGATATAACAGGGCCTCTTCCCACATCATAATATGGGAGTTCAAGGTATTTATTGACTTTCATATATGATTTCTCAAGGTATTGTTGGCTGTACTTTCACAGACAAAAATATGAAGTCTTTGAGACTTTCAAAGTGTTCAAGGCATTAGTTGAGAACACGTGTGGGAATAAAATCAAGGTTCTTAGGACTGGCAATCACAAGGATTATGTCAAAAAATAACTTACCGCATCTATTTCATGATAGTGGCATTCAGGTGCAGCATTATGTTCCCTACACACCACAACAAAATGTTGTTGCAGAGCGCAAGAACAAAGCTCTGAAAGAGATGGAAACATGCATGAAGGAGGAAAAGGAATTGTCACCTAAGCTATGGGAGAAAGATGTCAATTGTGATGCATATGTTTAGAATAGAGCTCCACACAAATCATTGGAAGGAAAAAATCCATTTGAGGCTTGGAGTGGTAACAAGCCCTATGTTTCTCATTTCATGGTTTTTGGCTCAAAGGATTCTCCCATGAAGAGAAGGGACTTGTAAACTCAAAGAAAGGAGTCCATTATGGTTGGATATGCTGAATATTAAATATAATTCCTCCCATTAAGAGAATGGACTTGTAAACTCAAAGAAAGGATTCCATTATGGTTGGATATGCTGAATATTCAAAGGGGTACAATCTCTTTGATCCCTCATCTCATAAAACATTCATTAAAAGGAGTTTACAATTCGAAGAAGATCCCATGAAGGAGATCGAACTAGTCCAAGGGGATTGTTTACATCCTCCACTCCATGATGATGTAAGTGATGATTCTTCCTCTGATATTTATGATTCTGATGTTGATGATGATGATGACATGCATTCGGATCATGACTCACCCATTCAACCAATGTGGGCTTAGAAAAAAATACAAGAAGCTAGTGATCTTATTGGAGATCCACTAGAACTCAATTTCACAATGCTTTCTCCACTTGTGAATTGAATCTTCTAGAGAGATGCTTGTTGGGAACTGAAATTAACCTTTTTGCCTTACTCTGCTTAGCCATTTTTCCCTATTTTTGTCTCCTATTTACAAGTAAATCATTATCCTTTCTAAGAAAACAAGCATGAATTCCTAAGGTATAAATCATTATTACTTATTTCATTAATGCTTGATTTTACTCATAATTACGAACTTTATCTTTCATGTGTGCTAATCTCTCATTGGTTCATAAGAAAGGTTTGGAATATCTGGGTGTCCTAAGTATAACAACTCACTCCATTTGGATATGGATTATGCCTAGAATTAGTTTCCCATTTGATGATCCAGTCCAAATTGTTGATGAAAAAATCTCAGATGTCCTTCCACGCATCTAGCTGAAACTTTCCGAGTATCTTCCCTCGTTATCTGGAACACAGTTTGTTGGGTGTGTTATAACGTCTAGATTAATTCACCTAATATTTAATTATTGACCGAGGTTGGTAGGCTTAGAGTTGATACAAAATATATGCGAAGGTAGAGGGTCTCGTGTAAATAATTTAACAAACAAAAGATCGAAAGATATTTCAAATGAAAAACCGAGTCAAACTCCTAAGAATTCAATTATTAAGGTAATTAAACTTGGAACAAGATACTAAACTAAACCATCAATAATTTATTTCATAAGCAAATAACTTTAAACAGGAAAAATATACTATCAAAAACTAATCTTCCAAATGGGAAACTAGGATTTAAGGAACACCTAAATAATAAGCAAGTAGAAAACTAAATAAAAAGAAACAAGTAGAAAACTTAATATAGAAAACTTAAATAAAGAAGAAAGTAGAAAAATTAATAGGAATATCCTTGAATTCTGTCCTACATGTCTCTTTCAGTAATCACACAACGAAAAGGGAATAAATTAAAAACATGCTAAAGATAACACACACAATACTAAATTTTACATGCAAATGGGTAAGTCAATACAAAAGCATAAACACAAAACAATACATCAGTAAAAAGAATCAGAAACAAACTCAAGAAATAAAGCATAAAATAGCATAACACATATTCAAGGTGAAAAGAAATAAGGTAACCTTTAATAAATAATCTAAAGCAATTCAAATTATCTTTAATATAAAATAAACCTATCCTTTAACTATTACAGTCAAAGCATACTTCAAACACTAAAGAAAAATAACTGAAAACAATCTCAGAACTCATTAAAACACAAAAAAAACAAAACTATGGGCTAAATGATAGACTGAACTGTAGGTCTGAATGGGGTGGCCAAATGAGAGTTTAAACAGGCTGTCCGAATGACAGTCTACACAGTTAAAATGACAGAAATTAACCTAAATGAGCTAATCTTTAGCTAAATTCGTGCAGATGTAAATCTAATGCATAAAGGTAATAAGTAAACCTACTTATTAAGCAAATTTGACACTGAAATAAACTTAAACAAATTCACGAAAATAAAGAAATCATTGCATGTTAATAAACAAACTGAAATTTAAATTGCATAAACTTGAAACAAAAAGGAAATAAATAGAACTGAAATTCTATTCTATATAATTGCAAATACTGAACAGTAAACTGGAAATCAAATGATTGAAAGAAAATGGAAAGCAAACTATGCACGTAATCTAGTTATTTAATTATGGAAATAGAATGCATTACAATAAGTAAATGAAATGATAAAACTAAATGGAAACAAAACTAACTACAACAAAAAAGATAAAATAAATAAGCAAGAAAAAGGAAGAAACCTCTAGTTGATGAGGGGCCCTCTCATCAATCAGGGGTGGTTCCTGGCTAACTTCTACTCAAACGCAATTGTCAACAGCAAAGCATATATCTCTTTATTCAAATGATGGAACATAAATACAATGTGCTCAAGAACAAATCTAAGAATGAAATGATAAAACTACGGACTAATTTAGCTCTCACGTAGAGGATGATATATATAGTTGTCTACAGAGATGAGCAAGTCAACCCTTTAGTGGTCAACTGCTATCCAAATTTAGTCGATCATAAAGGCATCTAACAAATCACAGGACACACAAAGGATCTTCCCTTCTCTAGCATGAGTATGGTTATTTTCAGCGTGATGTGGCACACAGGTCCCTCTCCATTGAAAATAGTTCTCATATGTGGTGCACAACTCCTTCCTTAGCGCAGCAGGTGGACTGGTGGCCAATAGAGGCGAGTGCACGAGTGAGTTTTCTAGAACACAGGTTAATACATCAACCCAACACGTGGACTGTTGGTGAGGTGTCGACGAAGGAGGCTGCAAGCTGGAGGATCATCTAGAAGCAAGATTCATTACCCAGATGCGTGGAAAGCAGGTCATTTGCAGACTTGTTTCATGTTTTAATGCCTAAAATTAATTGTCAATAACGTGTAGTATGGTTAGCAAGCTGGACGAAAAGCTGAATAGTGAGCTAGACTATGAGCTAGACTATGAGATGGATATGTTGGGCATAGATCTAATATGAATGAAATTTATGTTTATTGGTGCACTTCAGGGTTGTGGTCTGTAGTAACATGTTTTAACACCTGGAAACCTACCAAGGAATATCGAGCAGTGAGATGGATGGTGAGCTGGACGTGCTGTGTGAATGGCAAGATGAATGTGTGTTTGTTGTTAATTTGTCCCAAAAAGATTATATAACCTGAAAATAGATATACAAATCAATTAATATATCAAATGTGCTTTAATAATGTCAATTTTAATTAACAAAATCATAAAATGATAATAATAAATGGATTTTATATAAATCTTAAATTCATACATACCTTGGGGTAAATGATGATCTATGTGACATAAAATATGCAAAAAGATAATAAAACATATGTTTAAATGAGTAATTTAATTCTCAAAATGATAACAAATCTAGGATCAACATTCCCCCAAACTGGAGAAATGCCAGGTCCCACTGAGCAAAAGAAAGATAACAGATCACAATGTCATAGCGAATTTTGAGACATGAGCCAGCAACGGGAATATACATAAGTGAGTAAGTTCATAAGGTTTAAAATTAATTCAACCATGTCCAAAGTAAAACTTTGGACAGGTTGAACATATGACATGAAAAGTATAAATCGCATTTATAATCAAGAAAATTGATCATTAAATAATTTATATGCATGATTGGGTAAGAGGATAAGGTTGTCAATAATGAAATGATAAGAAAAATTTCTAGGCATCCACATGAAGGTAAAAAGAAATATTTACCTAAAAACAAAAATTGGTTAGCAAATTTTAATTATAAGTGCTTATAATATTACAATGTTTTTTTCAAATCATCATTTGGTATTTCATTTGGACCTTCATTCGAACTTCATATAGTTCTCCATATTGATTTTGTTGTAAAACTATGCTTCATGCTATAATCAAGTTCCACTGCTTATATTATCCTGAAAACACTTATCATTTTGCAGAGATAATGAAAAATAAAAACAATCTAATTTTTCCCAATCCTTCCCCCCCAAACCAAATATATGGCGTGTCCTCAAGACATAGAAGAGAGAAGAATTGATTGTTCCAAAAAAATAAAAATTAAAGAGTTATATTATGTTGTTTATTATTTTGTAAGAAAAAGAACAAACTAACTAGTAAATAGAAATGATTCAGATATGTATATTCATGAAAAATATGACAATGCTTAGAAAGACTGCTTGAATGATAATAATTTAACCAAAAGAATGCAAGAGGAAAAGCTAGTCATCTATGCCTTATTTTAAAGATATCCTGTCATCACAGAATTTTTAAGTTTACCTCGGAGAATGTGAGATTTACAATCCACGGGTCCCATTTCTAGGATAATGAACTCCTAGGTATATGTTGAATTAGATTTCTAGGGTCAAACCGAACTTATAGCCATTCTCAAACGTCATGTTAAATAATTGGCCGTGACATGTTTATTTATAAATTCTAAAAAATTATTTATATTATCATTGCTTTATGAACTATGTGCATAGTAGTGCATTAACCAAATCTATTTTACCAGGTATTGCCCCACTTCCAGCAGGCCTGTTCAGTACCTCGACAGGTTTACCTTGGTACCATGCAAGCATAGTCTCATTTTCAGCGAGCCTGTTCAGTACCCCGGCGGGTTTACTTGCATTTATTGAGCTTCTGTGTTTTGAGTTTTTACTTAGCATTGACCCGCTTCTAGCAATCCTGTTCAGTACCCCGACGGGTTTTCCTTGTATAATGATATTAAATATATGGAATTCAGTCGGTACTAGAGTGTGCTAAGTCCTACTAAACACATAACTCAATTTTTGTAAAATAAATTTATAACTAATTTCATAATGTCCATAACCATAGATCATGTCAAAAGAAAATAAATTCAAGTTTTTCTTTAACGTTACGGTCCTTCTTCTTCATAAAAAGTAATCTTCCCCACAGACAAAAATTCCACTTACTCTCAAATTATCACCAAAATACATGAGAGACAAGTTTTGATAATAACATAAGATGAATTACTAATACATAGGTGTAAGATGAGAATGTGAAAAATATGATAATGAAAGTAGGTCTGTTAAGCAACTATTCAAAAAATAAATCAGAAATATACATGTCTGAATCAAAATACCAAAAACCATATGAATCATAGAAGAGCTAGTTAAGAATGATATACTGAGGATTGTAAATTTTAATTTTGACTATAAGCTGCAAATTTCAAAAGTATCCCCAAGAAAGGTTAAGATACCTGATGAGTGTTTTAACATACTTCCCTTTTCCAAGTGATAATCCATGAGTTGCTTATAGAGATAAAATACTTGTAATCAAACTGCAAAGCCACTTGTTAGATGATTCAATTTATTCATGAAGACATATATAATAAAAAGAAAAAGAGTCCCTTGTAAACAATCTATTAGAAATGACTCTTATTTATTCAAAGAACACACATATTTACATATATAAAAGTGATAATAACCCAAAATGCTTTTCAAGGATCAGGAGGAGGAGGAATAGCTTCCCCTTTGACTAATTCCATTCATTTTGCTGCAAAAAATTCTGTATAAAATCATGTTTAGATGTCGGTTGATGATAAATTCTAAGTCTATGTCCATTTAATACAAAGGAAATTTGTGAATCATCAATTGTTTTAATTTTTACTGACCCATTGTTAAAAGCTGTAAATACTTCGTATGGGCCCATCCAACGGGTAGTTAACTTTCCTTTGAAATTTTTAAACCGTGAGTCAAATAGTAGTGCCCAATCTCCAGTATTAAATTTCTTTTTCTTAATAAATTTATCATGCCATGTATTTTACTGATTCTGTATTAGCATGGTTCTTTGGAGTGAATCTTGTCTGATCTCATCTAACTCATTAATCTACAATATTAGTTGTTTTTGTGCTTCATCCAAATTCATGCCTAATTGTGCTGCCATATGAAAGGTTTTAACTTGAAACTCAATAGGTAAAAGGACTTGTTTTCCATACACTAACTCATAGGGGGTATGTCTAGTAGTGTTTCTCCATGTTAGCCTATAGGCCCATAAAGCCTTTGGCAGTCTATCTTCCCAATCCTTATGATGTAAGTGAATGGTTTTGGTTAAAATGGCTTCTAATACTTTATTATTTGATTCTACCTGACCATTAACTTGAGGGTCATAAGGTGAAGATTTGCAATGTCAGATGCCATAATTTGTAGTAAGTTCTTTCATTAATTTAGAAGTAAATTGAGTACCTTGATCTGTGACAATTTTCTAGGTACACCAAACCAGGTGAATATTTCTTCATATATGAATTCTACCACTGATTTCTCTGTAGCTTTAAATAATGCTTTAGCTTCTATCCATTTGGTGACATAGCCTATGCAAACTAGGATATATTTATTTTTACGAGACAAGAGAAATTGGTCCTACAAAATCAAGAGCCCATTTCTCAAAAAGTTCAATCATGACTTGGGGTTGTAGGGGAATTTGATCAGATGATGTAGGTATAACCATTCTTTAGCAACTATTGCATCCTTTAACGTATTTGGCAGTGTCCTTAAAAATGCTTGGCCAATGATAACCAGAATGTAAGACTTTGTATGTCGTCCTCTTATCAGAAAAATGTCCTCCACATGGTCCATCATGGCATGCATGGAGGATGTTTTTCATTTCATCCTCTTGCACGCATTGTCGAATAATAAGATCTGGACCAGTGTGGAAGAGATCCTTATCTACCCAAGAATAATTGGAACTCTGAACTATAATACGACGCTTCTCATGTGGAGACAAATGGTTTGGTAATTTTCTAGTTGCTAAATAATTGGCAATATATACGAACCAAGGGGTATGAAGAGATACAACAAATAGATGTTCATCAGGAAAAGTGTTGTCAACTGGTTTAGTACCGTCTTCATGTTCAACATAGGAATGGAAATCTGCTACTAGATTTTCTTTACCAGGTCGATCAATGATGGTAATATTAAATTCTTGTAATAAAAGAAGCCACCAAGTCACTCTACTATTGGTAATTGGTTTATTCATTAGAAATATAATGGCCGAGTGATCGGTATGCGAAAATACTTCATAACCCATAATATAATGGTGAAATTTATTAATAGAATAAACTACTTACAAAAATTCTTTTTCAGTAACAGTATAATTTAATTCGGCAGGAGTCAAATTCTTACTAATAAAATAAATGGCATAATGTGCTTGTCCCTCTTTTTGGCCGAGGACTCCTCCTATGGCCATATCAGAGGCATTGGTGGATATGTGAAAAGGAAGGGACCAATCGGGACCCCTGATTATTGGTGCCACCGATAGTTTAGCTTTTAGAATTTTAAAAGCATTTTGACAAGATTCTATCCACTGAAATTATAAGTCCTTTGTAAGCAATTTAAACATTGGTGCAACTATTTTAGTGAATTTTTCAATAAAGCGGCAGTAATAGCCTGTATGACCAAGAAATCTTCTAACCTATTTTTTCATTTTCGAAGGGGGAAGTCCAACAATTACTTCAACCTTAGCAGGATCTACCTTAATTCCTTGGGAGAAAACATGGTGTCCTAATAGTATACCTTCTATTAGTAACATTTTACATTTTTCATGACTAAGAGATAAATTCGTTTCTTGACATCTGATCAATACCTTATTGAGGTTGTTAAGGGATTCTTGAAAGGTATTACCATAGGCCGTAAAATCATCCATGTACACCTCCACACAATCATGTATAAGATCAGAAAATACTCCTAAGACTGCCTGCTGAAAAGTGGCAGGTGCATTACATAGGCTAAATGGAAAAACTCAATAAGCATATGTTCCCCAAGGGCATGCAAAATTGGTCTTGTCTTGATCTCCCGGTGCTATTCAAATATGGTTGTAACCACTATATCCATCAAGAAAGGAAAAATAATGTTTACCTGACAGGGTATCTAACACTCGATCAATAAAAGGTAAAGGCAAGTGGTCTTTAAGTGTAGCTTTGTTTAGCTCCCTAAAATCAACACAAATGTGCCATTTCCCTATGACTTTGTTTGGAACTACTAATAAAGGAGGTACTCATTTACTATCGGAAATAGGACAGATGAAACCAGTAGTAAGGTTTTTTTGTAATTCTTCTTTTACGATATCCTTTAGAGCAGGATTCATCCTCCTCTGCGGATTCCTTATAGATGAAATGTTTGGATCCATATAAATATGGTGAATGCAAGTGTCAGGGTGTATAACCTTCGTATCGGTGTATATCCATGCAAATTCTCTAGCTTTTTTTTAAGGACTTTAAGCAGTTGAGCTTGTTGGTTTTCACTTAACCCTGCATTTATATGCAGAAAATTTTCAGGGCCAACCTCGCAAGGTATGGTATAGGGTATTGTATGCTCTTCAATAGTGAAGACACAAGGTGTCTTTGTAAACATTGAGAGAGACATATTTTCTTGAAATTTTTCTCCAAAAATATGATCTAATTGAGAAAAATACTAAGGGAAATCTGTACAGGTTGTTGAAGAAACAAACTGGTTTAATACATTCTCAGTGGTCTTGTTTTGAAGTGCCACGGAGAAATCACTAGGAAGGGAGAGGTCATCAAATTCTTCATCCCCAAAAGAAAAATTTAACCACCATGAATTTTCAGTTAGTGTTTGTGCTGTGGGGTATAAAATAAGTCTCTATGTAGACAACCCATTGGAAATAGTCATCTCTCCATCCCTACATCCTATAAAAGCATTTGTGGTAGCTAACCATGGTCTTCCCAAGATAATAAGATTCCCTTTAGAAGGA
Source organism: Pseudotsuga menziesii (assembly GCA_001517045.1). Classification (NCBI taxonomy): domain Eukaryota; kingdom Viridiplantae; phylum Streptophyta; class Pinopsida; order Pinales; family Pinaceae; genus Pseudotsuga; species Pseudotsuga menziesii. Next base: position 330,264 of record LPNX010196311.1, read on the forward strand.
TCCTTTTATTTCATGAACATAAATTCGATAGGGTATTCCCATGAGGCTACTGATACAACAATGTCATCCAGGACTCCAAACGGGTTTTACCGTCGTACGGTCTGCTAGTTCTAGGATGGAAGGAGTAGGTCAGAGAAATTGTCCTAAGTGTAAAATGTTTAAAACTGTGGTGGTCAACATGTTAATAGCAGATCCTAAATTGATTAATGTATTTTCTATGACAGTGTTGTTTATAATTAGAGTTACTACTAGGGTTCCTGGGTTTGTATATTTTGAAATTCGGGACTGATCTGTCATACATTCAGACATCTCTTCTACAACATGAATTGTGAGAGGGTCCTTTTGCTTCTTTCCTAGGCGTTTAATACATAGATCCTTTATTACCTTATTGTATATTGGTATGTCTTTGATAGATTTTATTAGAATAATTTTGACACAGATATCCTTTAATTCGTTCAAAATGTTATACTCTGGATGAACTACATTTTTTTCTATCACTAGTCTTTCCGGGAATGGAGGAACTCTTTGCTCCTGAATAGTTTCTTGTGGAGGATGGGTGTGTACTTCAACCTTTGGAATGTTCACATCCTCCAAAATATCATCATTCATGGGTTCATTTGAATCCTCTTCTTCTTTATTTGCTTCATGAATGATGACTGATGACTTGGGTTTATCATTCACAACTCTTCCATATTGCAATTGAATCTCATGTATAGGTACAGTCGAAATAATATACGATGGAAGAGTTTGTAACTCAATACAGTTAAGAGATTGATTTGGTTTATTATTAGGGTTAGGTATCATTTGTGCAGGTAATAATGTCGATCGAGGTGGATTTATGTCCTGGAAATGATGAAGTTGTTGTGTGATAAAAGGAACTGGGGCTAGAAATCCAGGCAAAATTTGCTGGAAATTTATTTGATGTTGAGGATAAGGATGATTAGGTGTAGGGATAGGTTTTGACTGACGATATGGTTGTCCTTTCCATCCTTGTGACCAATATTACTGTTGTGGAAATTGAGGAGGAGGGTATTGGGGTGGCAAATTCTGCCAACTTGAATTGTTTTATTGTTGAGGTGGTTGATATGGGGGATAATAGAATGGAGGTTGTGGTAAAAATTTCTGATATGTTGGTTGGTCCCTAGGTTTCCAAGGAGGCATCCTAGATGTTTAGCTACATCCCCACTCTTATAGATGGCTTGAAACCTAGGAAAGGATGGGAAGTTATCTCTTGGATGTTCTTCTATATAGATGTGACATACATAGATGTTGTTTAATGGACATTCCCTTTGGGGATGTTTAGTTCTACATCTTTGACAAAAAATACTCATTACTTCTCATTCTTCATCCTTCCTTTTATTCGCTTATAAATCATCTAGTTGAGAACCCATTGCTCCTAATATATTAGTTTTGAAATTATCCAATAGGTTTCCTAACTCTACCCTTGTAACTCCACCTGAACTAGGAATATTCCCTCTTACATTTCTACTATAAGGCTCTCAAAAGTTTTTCCCAAACTCCCCCCTACTTCTATAATAATTTTTACACATCTCACTGATTTGTGCAAAGGTTTTTTTAGAGATATCACCAGCTAGCATGAGATTAAGACTTTATAACAAGTCCTCGGAGATCCCATTAAGAAAAAGTGTATGTTTTTCATCTTCTTAGAGGTCATTATATTTTGATTTATGTAATGTATAAACGAACCTTTCGAGATAATCTTTTAGTCTCTCATCTTCAAGTTGTTGTAGCTTGAATATATCATATCGAGAGTCCTTAGGTTTGCAATACTCTTGATATTTTTGCAAGAAGGAGGTTTTCATATCATCCCAAGTCCTGATAGTGAATTCACCTAAGGGCCATGAATAATCTCAAGGCGGAATCTTTTAGTGTAGCGAGAAATATTTTTAATTTATGAGTGTCGTGTAGATAATTATAGCTCCTACAAAGGATATCAAACTCGAACAAGAATGTGTCTGGGTCCTCAGTATTTTTTCCATCAAAAGTAGGTAAGGAGGAAGGAGGGATGTTCTTCGTAGTTATATCCTGTATAGTGTATAAAATAGGGAACCCAAAGGTAGCCTTAGTTTAATTTTCCCCTTCTCCTTCTTCATTTCTAACTTCATAATGATCTTCGTTCTCTTCCTGTATCTCCATATAGGATAGGTTTTTACCATAAATATACCTGGGAGGTTCCTTTCGAGGTGATGATGGGATGTCCCAATGTTTTTGTTCGGGAGAGATCTTCCTCTGATCAACTGAATTTTTATTGAATCCTAAAGGGATAGTAGGTTATACCGTGGATGTTTCAATTTGTGATATAACTGGATCTACAAAGCTTCCAAAGAGAGCTTTTACTTGGGCAGGATCAACAAATTCAACAAAAATCGGATCCCCTACTAGTGAAAAGGTTGTATTATTTAGATTCAAGACTAGTGGAGGTTTAGCGGTTTCTAGTGGCTGATCCTCTTGAATTTACTCAGAAATGAGGTCCTTAGGACCTCTTCCCAAGGTTCCTTCTCCTTCTATGGCTTCCTTGGTAATATATTCTAAGAGAGTCTCCTTAGGTTTCTGGGTAGAACTACTTCCTATAGGCGTCTTTCGATACCTTTCTGCTGAGTTAGTGGTCGGGTTATTAAGTACCCTATGAAAGTTAGTAGGAATTTCAATAAGTTTTCATGTTTTCACAAATCTACCCTGAGGGTCTCTAAGTCTTCTCATGAAAAAATTTAAACTAAAGAAAACCTATGCTAATATTGTTGCTGGATTTGGGGGTGCCTAATATAATAGATGCGTAGGTTCTTACCTCTTGTCTTACCGATCCCCTGCCACCAGCCTATTTCTAAGATTCATATGGAATTCTATCTATTCCACCTTACAGAACAATCCCTGGCAATGGTGCCAAATTGTTGGGTGTGTTATAACGTCTAGATTAATTCACCTAATATTTAATTATCGAATTGGGTTGGTAGTCTTAGAGTTGATACAAAATATATGTTAAGGTAGAGGGTGTCATGTAAATAATTTAACAAACAAAATATTGAAATATCTTTCAAAATGAAAAACCGAATCAAACTCCTAAGAATTCAATTATTAAGGTAATTAAACTTGGAACAAGATACTAAACTAAACCATCAATAGTTTATTTCATAAGCAAATAACTTTAAAATGTAAAAAGATACTATCAAAAACTAATCTTCCAAATCAGAAACTAGGATTTAAGGAATACCTAATTAATAATCAAGTAGAAAACTTAATAAAAAGAAACAAGTAGAAAAGTTAATAAAGAAAACTTAAATAAAGAAGCAAGTAGAAAAATTAATAGGAATATCTTTGAATTCTGTCCTACAAGTCTCTTTCAGTAATCACACAACGAAAAGGGAATAACCTAAAAACATGCTAAAGATAACACACACAATACTAAATTTTACATGCAAATGGGTAAATCAATACAAAAGCATAAATACAAAATAATTCATCGGTAAAAATAATCAGAAACAAACTCAAGAAATAAAACATAAAATAGCTTAACACATATTCAAGGTGAAAGAAAATAAGGTAACCTTTAAAAAATAATCTAAAACAATTCAAATTATCTTTAATATAAAATAAACATATCCTTTAACTATTACAGTCAAAGCATACTTCAAACACTAAAGAAACAGAACTGAAAACAATCTCAGAACTCATTAAAAACACAAAAAAAACAAAAATATGGGCTGAATGATAGACTGAATTGTAGGTCTGAAAGGGGTGGACGAATGACAGTTTAAATAGGTTGTTCGAATGATAGTCTTCATAGTTAAAATTATAGAAATTAACCTAAATGAGCTGATCTTCAACTAAATTCATGCAAATATAAATCTAATGCATAAAGGTAATAAGTAAAGCTACTTATTAAGCAAATTTGACAGTGAAATAAACTTAAACAAATTCATGAAAACAAAGAAATCATTGCATGTTAATAAACAAACTGAAATTTCAATTGCATAAACTTGAAACAAAAAGGAAATAAACAGAACTGAAATTCTATTTTATCTAATTGCAAATACTGAACAGTAAACTGGAAATGAAATGATTGAAAGCAAATGGAATGCAAACTATGCATGCAATCTAGTTATTTAATTCTGGAAATAAAATGCATTATAGGAAGTAAATGAAATGATAAAAATAACTGGAAACAAAAATAAATACAACAGAAAAGATAAAAGAAATAAACAAGAAAAAGGAAGAAAGATTTGGTTGATGAGGGGCCCTCTTAGCAATCAGGGGTGGTTCCTGGCTAACTTCTACTCAAACGCAATTGTCAACAACAAAGCATACAGTTCTTTATTCAAACAATGGAACATAAATACAATGTTCTCAAGAAAAAATCAAAGCATGAACTAATAAAATTGCGAACTAACTGAGCTCTCACGGAGAGGCTGATATATATAGTTGTTTACAGAGATGAGCAAGTCGACCCTTTAGTGGTTGACTGCTCTCTAAACTTGGTCAATCATAAAGGTGTCTAACAAATCACAGGCCATGCACATGATATTCCCTTATTCAGTGCAATACTGGTTCTTTTCAGTGTGATGTGGCACACAACTCCCTCTCCATTGCAAATGGTTCTCAGATGTGATGCACAACTCCTTCCTTAGCGCAACAGGTGGACTGGTGGCAAGAAGAGGAGTTTGCATGAGCAAGTTTTCTAGAATGTAGGTTAATACATAAACCCAAGGCATGGACTATTGGTGAGGTGTCAACGAAGGAGGTTGCAAGCTAGCGGATCATCTATAAGCATGCTTCATTACCCAGATGGGTGGACAACAGGTCGTTTGCAGAACTATTTCATGTTTTAATGCCTAAAAACAATTCTCAACAGTGCACAGTCTGGTTAGCGATTTAGACGGAAAGCTGAACAATGAGCTAGACTGTGAGCCGGATGTGTTGGGCGCAGATCTAGGATGAATTAAATGTTTGTTTTCTGGTGTGCTTCAGGACTATGGTTTGTAGTAACACGTTTTAACACCTGGAAAAATACCAACGAATATCATGTAGCAAGCTTGATGGCGAATTGGACGTGCTGTGTGAATGGCAAGTTCAATGCGTGTTTGTTGTTAATTTGTCCCAAAAATATTATATAACCTGCAAACAAATATACAAATCAATTAATATATCAAATGTGCTTTAATAATGTCAATTTTAATTAATAAAATCATAAAATGATAATAACAAATGGATTTTATATAAACCTTAAATTCATACATACCTTGGGCTAAATGATTATTTGCGTGACATAAAATATGCAAAAGGATAATAAAACATATGTTTGAATGAGTAATTTAATTGTAAAAAATGATAACAAATCTAGGATCAACACAATTCAACCTATGAAACAGTTTGAATTAAAAGCTCATTCATTGTTTAGAATTGATCTTATGCAATGTAATAATAGCTGTAAGAGTTCTTATTTAATTTGGCAGCCTGGAGATTGTAGATCTTCATGGATTCCTGATATTGATGTAACTGAACTATTCCATTTTCCGTATAAGTATGAACAAGCAATTGGAGCCAGGGGTTGGCAATTTGATATGATTATATCAAAGGATATTGTAACTATTTTTTTATTATTCTAATAAAAGGAGTTCTCAATACTGTTTTTTTGTAGATTTTGTTAATCCTTCCACAACATCTCTGTTTGGAGGTCAGTTCCCTCCTTCTTAAAGAGTTGTTGGTAGTAGTAGATGTTTTAGTTTAGTTATTTTTGTTTAGCATGGGATTTCAGTGTGATGCGTTCATAGACAGCTGCAACAACATTCATTAAACAATTGGATTATTATATATTCCTTTGGCTTTCTTTAATAGTGTGGTGTGACAGTCGACTGTGTATGATAATCCTTTCCCTTATGCAAAGTGTGTTAATTAGTACTAGTTGTTACAGACATACTCAGCTCCTCTGTATTATTATGATTTGTCTTTCTTAGATTTTGCTGAATTATATAGATCATCTCTTTTATGAATTGGTTGTTTTGATTGATGGTTTGTGATTGTTTTGACTTGGTAAAATAGGATTTAACTTTATACTTTGTAATTCTAGGTTGATTCATTCTTAGATTATAAACCGTAGGATTGATATCATAGGAATCATAAGTCCTTTACAGTTCGTAGATTAATGATTTAATTTGGTTTTATACAGGAAGCTGAGTTGACTGAGAAGTGATTAGGATTGAATGATTTATGTTTTTTTCATCAGCTACTGAAATGTTTATGCATATAATTTGCAAGTTAGCTTTGAAATAAACAAAATTCCCTTGGTTGACAATTTATATTGAGGACTATGCTTGTTACGAAAATTAATGAGTATATAGAGTGACCAACATTTTGGCTCCGTTGGTGGGGAAGGTAATTGGTAGAAATAGATAGTAGTTGATTGGTTCAATTTCTTTAGCAATTCTAATTTTTGGGGTGTAGGGGAGATAAGACGCAGTGAAGAGATGCGCATCCTTCAACAGATCGAACGCGTTCCTAACCAAAGGATCAAATATTATTAATAAGTTTGCATTAATACAATAAGAAATCAATGAGAAACCCCCAGAAGCACTAAATTTGTAGGTGGAAGAGGTCGTGGCTATAGCCTAGGCCTAGGAAGAAAACCATTCATTGATGAATTATTTTCTAGGGTTGATTCTTCTACTAGATCTCTATATTGAGGACCATCTTCTGCCAAAATAATCCATGTTTCTCTTAGGCTGTAGTCATCAGTATCAACTATAGAGAGATTAGTGGGAGCCATGACACCATCTGCTAGCCTCGTAGAGAGGACTCTAGGAGATAGGGGAAGTTCTATGGTGACAGGCGGACTAGAGGAGGTCTATCAAATCAACAGGGAGGAAGTTAATAAAGAAGAGTGGTTGTAGTTTTGACATGAGTTTGAATATCATAAGAAGAGAGAAAATCAAGGGGGAGAGGTAATCATGAATAACGAACATCACCGTGATGATCATGAAGAAGTAGTAGGGGACAATGATAATGATAATATCGACCTTTAGCATGAGGATACAGTCACCAGACTTCAGATCCATATTCGAAAAACAACTGGACATGCCCCTATGAAAAATATTTCACCTTCAGTACTACCGCACTTTCATGGGAAGTCTAACGAGGATCTAGATGAATCCCTCTTCAAGTTCGACATTCTCTGTCGAAGTTATAACTATATCTATACTAAGAAAAAATTGAAATTATTTCCTGCCACCTTGAAATATAATTCCTTACGATGGTTTCTGAGTTTGGGTGGATAAAATATTACAACATGGGATCAGATGAAACAGGTATTTCTTGAGAAGTACCAACAATATTGTAGAATGAAGTATAAAAGAGAATAACTATTTAAGATGGTGCAGAAAGACGATGAAATTTTGGAGGATTTTGTGGAGAGGCTTCTGTATAATGCGCAGAGATCAGGACATACCACTAATGGAAGGTATGTCCTCAAGATCATTTTGCTGTGTGGAATAAGAGAATATTTCCTTGACATGGTTAATCTATTAGGGAAGGGACACATCTCCAAGGAAAATTTTGATCATATTATGGACTAAAGTCAATGATACTTTAGAGGGTCTTCCAAAACCAGTATAGGGGACCAAGATGTATTCTCATGAGCACAAAAGTTAACTAGTGGAGGGGCTACTTCGGAAGAGATAGGAAACCTTCTTAAGAATTTTAAAAATGACTTGATGAGTTACATTTCTTATCAGCTGGATGTAATGAGGGAAAAGAAGAAACAAGCAGACGAATATCTAGTACTTAGGGTATTCTTCCCTAAGTGCAGGAAGAAGCGTCCACTGAGAGAGTTCCTGCTTAATAAGGTGGAGGTATGTGGTATATGCAAATTAGAAAATGACACTAAGGATTTCCCTTCACTTCCAAATACCAAAGAATTCTTTCAAGCATCCACTGTGGACATGGAGCAATCTTGTTTTATATCCCAGAAGAAGCCATGGCAACCTCGGATTGCAGGGAATAAATTCAGATCCTATACCTTTTAATTCCTGTAATAATGGTCATAATCAATTTCCTCCACAATTCTCATATCCTAATACACAGTGGCACCAACCTTCATAAAATGCAATGCAATATCCAACCCTTTGAACTTCATGGGAACCACATCCAAACCACAAGCCCCTTGGTCTCTAGGATGGAAAAACCCTTATCTAGGGAACTGGTTTCCCCATAACTAGGCACCCTATCCACAGTATCAGCAACCATAAATGAAAATATCCAATAATGTTACACCAATGGGTGGACCAATTCATCCAAAAATTCCTACTCAAACTAACCCCAATCCTAATAATAAGGAAATGAAACAATGTGAAACCTCTAATATGCCATCTTATTCCATTGCCCCTCTCTCTTGTAATGATTTACATTTACGATCAGGGAGGGTAGTGGAACAAATCATCATTGAGGGTGTTACATCCTATGTGATCAAAGAAGGAATGAATCAATGATTTGAAAATCCATTCAGTACATCAATCCCCATTATTGAGGATGCTGAAACATCAGCCGAAACACAGACTGAAACACATAATGAAACATCAACTGAGATACTTGCAGAGACACATACTAAGAATCAAACTACATAGTTTTTGAGAGAATTGTCATATCCTGAATGATTAGTCTTGCAAAAAATAGTGGAACAACCTCGTTTCAACCTTTTAGGAGAATTGAAAATTCTTTATGTGAAGATTCCACTATTACAAGCCCTAAACGATGTACCTATCTATGCTAAGACTATTAGAGATCTAGTTGTAAAAAAAAAGGAAGGAAGCCTAAGGATCCTTCTATAGTGATGTAGTGGGTAATTTATTTGAATTTATGATGGGGATGGTGTTGGAATATATTAAACCCACTCATAACTTAGGAAAAAATAATTAATCATTTATTTGATTAATTAGTCACCCACTAGCTTAACTAGTTGGCATCCACTTGCACCTTAAAGTCAGTACATGCCATCTATATCCTAGGAATTCTTTATTTCTGATTTTGGGTTTATCTTGACCACTTTTTGGCCATCCAGAATTAGTATACGACACTTTACAGCAGATTCTGCTTTATTTAACTTTTCCATATTTTTCATGGATAAGGTAAAGCTAGTCAACTAGGAAACTAGGTCCCTTTGTTTCCAACCCATCCTTCATGACTTTCTCTCCATTTTCTAGGATTAGCAATATTTTTTTCCATCTCCCTTGACAACTCACTCATTCTTTTGCCAATTTGTGAGGTCCTTGATAGATTTAAGAAGCGCTTTAGACAAATATGGGGGTTTGTTATATTTTGGTAAGTCATCATTTTTGAGATTTATGAGTTGTCTCCATACAACTTGATTTTCCTACGAGGAATGTACTATTTATGTACACTATTATTCATTTTTATTTAATGGAAGGATACACACCAATATTCATCTCTTCATTCATGTGATTCAGTCTCTTTTCTTCTCTTTATTTTTCATGTGTATGCTTGTGAGAATTCTTAGTAGCAAAATCTATTCCCTAGGCTTCTTCTTACCATCATTGCTCATAGCATTGATCTATTATTTCTACAGATGGCTCCACTAGATAAATACGATGACCTGGGAAACCCAACTATTATAGTATATATTGGGAAGAACCAAATCCCTTATGTTTTGGTTGATTTAGGCGGTTCAATAAATGTTATGACCATTGAAACTGTAAATAAATTAAGACTCTCTGATCTCAAGCCTATGCTAACCATATTGGAAATGGATAACAATTCCACTATTAAACCAAAAACAATATTGAATTATCTAGTAGTCTCTGTTGAATCATGGGAGTACCCTGCAGTCCTTTTTGTTTTACAACCTAAGTCACAGCCGGGGGGACACCCATTAATTATAGGAATACCATGACTAGCCACAACAGATGCATGCATCAGCTACAGATCAAGATCCATGACAATTTTTGATGGAATTTCTATAAAAATATGACCTTACATCCTCCATCCATACCTAGCCTGAATGCTGAAGTTCCATTGTGGATGGATTCGTAGGAGGAGCAAGATATTCAACCATTATTAACGATTGGGAGGGCCTTGAATTTCAAAATAGAAACTGAAGATGACACCATATGTAATGTTATTAGCAAGGCTACATTTTTCACTCTATTGTAGCTCAAAATGACACATCTCTACTAGTGACCACTTTCCCATGATTTCATCGCATGTCGACACTCCCATGACGACACTTCATGAAAGTCACTGAAGAAACACCTAACTTGGTGGACCCATATCTTGAGTTTTGTAACTTCGTTTGACCTCATGTCTACACCGTTGGAAAGGTATTTTTGTTAGATAAAACTTTCTAGAAGACACCAAAGTCTGAAAATGCCCAAAAATACCCTAAAAATGAGTTTGTTGATGTTTATGCGAGTTTCCTTAAGGAAACTCGCGTACGTACACGAGTTTCCTTAAGGAAACCCATGTACATATGAGAATTGATATATATAATAGTCATGTACACCTTAAATATGTGAATTTATACATTTCAACCTATGTATACCTCCTCATATATGTGACTATTGTTTCTGCAACCCATGTATGCCTCCTGAAAATGTCAAAAAAATATGTATTTTGAAATTCGGGTAGTTTGGGTAGTTATGCAATTGAATCCTTCAATTGTAACTACATTGTCTTCGACCCTCACTCTTCATTAAGCATATAAATAGAGGTAGGGAGGCCCATGAGAGGGGACTTGAACTTTTGCATCATTATGCTAGAGGAATTGGGACTCTATTTTCCCACACCTTTGCCCTAGAAGCATTCTCATTGTGTTGCAGAGCTTGGAGGTTGAGTTCCTTGGAGAAGAGAAGCAACAAAACTAGATCAAGGTTTTGTGAGGTGCCAAACTTGAAGATATGGTATATTCATACTTGTTTTCAATATTAATAAAGATGTGATGTCCTTCTTCTTCCCAAATCATTGTTCAATGTGTGATTGAATCTTTGTTTATGATCAAGTTTTGATGTTAATCAGATTATTATTTCACATTTCTTTGATTATAATTAATTTATATGTGGTCATATTGGTTTGAGGAAGGTATAATTTGTTTTGCAGGTCTCTTGGAGCGAGAGGAGCAAGAAGAGGATTGGAGGAAAGCTTGGATCAACCTTCGTTTAGCTAAGGTATGAACCATTCTAATCTCTGAATCTTGTTTGTATTTACTTATAGAACCATTTTCATCCACCTTTCAACCCTAGTATGTTGATTGCCTCTTAAACCCTAGCCATAGGATACTTTCCTTTACAACAAAACTGGCAAATCCACTGGGGAGAGCCTTGTCTATTTGGGGTTTCTTTGTATTTCTTTCAGTCTTTTGCAAGGTTTCAGGTCTTTCTTACCACTTAGGAAAAATTGATAAGTCTGATAGCATACTGCCCCTGCCTTCCTAAGGCATTTTTTGACCTTTTCTAGGATTTTTTCCACCCATACACGAGTTGCAGACTGAACAGTCGCATGTATGGTTTGGTACACGCGACTTTCTATACTGTCAACCCGCATATGATACGTGACTTGTCAATGGTAAAACCCACATATGATACACGACTCGTCAGTGGTATAACCCGCATGTGCTTGTACACATGACTTGCTGTATTTTCCACCCGCGTATGACACATGAAGTGTCAGTAGTGAAACTCGCATATGCCCCTTTAAACAATGTTTTTTCCTCATTTTTGTGGTTTTTTCTGTTGTTGTGGGATGTTTGGTAGGTATTTTAGTGTCCTCTGCAGGTGCATGACTCCAGGGAGTTAGTGTCATCCATTTTGGTTGTTCTTTATCTATGTGGTAAGCCTTTTTATAGCATTAGGGTTTGTTCTTTGCTCTTGCCCCCCACCTCCTTTGCTTGGTATGATTGTTGGCTTATGTTTCTGGTCAGCCTCTATTAGTGATCTTTGTCTGAGTTTAGAAGCTTGTTGGTGTTGGTTTCCTTCTTGTTTTGTTGGTTAAATTCACCATGCCAAATTAGTTGACTTGTCTCTTATGCAAGCCTTCCTTCTAAGTAGGGTTTATACTGACTTTAGTTGATTCTAGAGTTTGTTTGGTGGTTGTATAGTAGAGTTCCTTTTTCTTTGTTCTTGTTATCTGCATACATTTAGTTTGTAGGTAGTTTTTCTTTTGTATTTATAAAATAAAAAGGAAAAAAACACATTTTTGCTTTATATGCATGTAGATTAGGTTTTTAGTCTAGATTGCATGGCATATCATTGTTTTTTGAAAAAATAAAAAAAAATTGTTTCTTTTGTGGCTTTCAAGTTTCTATTGGAAAAAGAAAGAGAATATTTTTTGCATTTTGCATTTCATATATTTTTCTTTAGTCATTTTGTTTCAACTTTGAGTCAAAACACCACATAAGTTTCATGCCATTTACCCTCTGACTAAAAAAAACCCTTAAAATAAACGATATAATTTAAAAATTAGTAGTAAGTTTTATTTTATAGGGTTATACACAAACTAGCTTAGGCTAGACTTCTGGGATAGGGAGTTTAAACTCCCCACAAGTATAAAAATTCAGACGTAGTTGGCCAATCACTAGGTAAACCCTTTTCTATGTTGATTGTATCTGGGAAGCTCCTCTCAAATGGGAGTTAAGCACGAGGCCACATGGAGGCTTGGACTGAGGAGATAACCCTTCGATTCCTTGTAAAAGCATAGACTAAGGTTTTTGTGCATCTGGGGATTCTATGTTAGATAGGGTTTCAAGATTTTCTACCTTGCCCATGTGTATGAATTAGGCTTGCGACCGTCCCCCCAGACTATCAATATAGTTAAGTTAGCCTTTAGTCTCTTTGACATCTAGGGTTCATACACAGGTACACTGGAAAGCTATTTCTGGTTGACCTCGGACGAGCTTGGAAGGTAACCCCGATAGAAGGTATGGGAGGGTGGTTGGTGATTCCTCTACTTGTGCCTAAGAACATCTACAAGGACACCAAGTAACTATCTATCATCTTTCTTCTAGAAAGCATATCTTATACCTATTTTTCTGTTTGGCTTTAGGAATTTTTTAGTGAGTGTTGTGTGGCTTGTCTCTACTTAGTCTGCCTTTATGTGTGTTCTTTGTACTTTGGTTTCCTCTCGACCTCAGAATTTTTATTATTGTTTGAAGCTATGGCTAACACCCCTTTGAACACCAACCAAGAGATCCCCATGCTAGGAACTCCTTGTACTATTCCTCTCATAGGGAATGTTGGTGTTCCCTTGATGGCCACCTTGAATCTAGCTGGATTCAACCTAGGGATATTGGTGTGGTTTTTTTCCACTCCAACTATCCTGAATTCCCCTGATGCTTCTCAAGTAAGCTCCTTATATGAAGGGCATAAAAACACTGCTTCCCCTTCACTTGTAGTTGATTCTCCTCCTCCTTCTACCTCATGTGGTGAAAGTATGGATACTAGTAACCAGTAGTCTAAAAGGAGTAAAATAAGGAGGATAGGAAGAAGGCACATAAGCAAAAGGGAAACCATTCAACCTCTGCAAGTCAAGTTGAACCTCACCACCCACCCTCTACATTTCATGCTGGGGGCACCTATCCAACCTCTGTAGGTCATGTTGGATCTAGGCACTCAACCTTTGCAAGTCAAATTGATCTTCACCATCCAACCTCTGTTGATCATGCTGGTGGGATACTTCCAACATTTCTAGGTCATGTTGGATCAAGTCACTCAGCCTCTATAGTTCATGCTGAGGGCACCTGTTAAACCTCTAATGTTCAAGTTGAACCTCCCCACCCAACCTATGCAATTCATGTTGGATTGATCCACCTAGCCTCTAAAGTTCATGCTGGGGGCACACACTCAACTGATATAAAGCATGTTGATCCTAACCATTCAGCCTCTGTTGTTCATGCTGGTGGTGCTTGTCCAACCTCTATAAGTCATGTTGGACCCAATCTCTCATCCTCTGCAAGTCATGCTGGGGGCAGTCTCTCAACCTCTGTGGTTCATGCTGAAGACAATCTGTCAGCCACTGCGAGTCATGTTGATATTGTTGAAAAGACTACCCATTCAAAACACAAGCCCAAGTTTCCTTGTAAGATTTATGAGGGATACCAACTTACTTATAAATTCCCTTCTATCACGGAGGTGTGAAGATTTTGGTTTCATGGTCATCTTGTTTTTGAAAATCCTAAAGTCTCTCAACAACCAACCTCTCTTAGTTAGGTTGGACCCAGTCACCCAACCTTTGTAGTTTATGTTGGGGGAAAACTCTCAGCCTCTGTAGGTCATACTAAGAGAAAACAGTCATCCACTGCTAGTCATGTTGAAACTGTTGATAAAAATGGTCGTGTGAAAGGAAAACTTAAGTTCCCTTGTAAGCTATGTGAGGAATATCATCTTACTCATTAGTGCCCTGCTATCGTAGAGGTGCAAAGAGTGTGGTCCGAGACTCAAGAATTTTCTTCTCCTGAACAACCTATAGTTTCTCAATAACCTACTCAACGTTTGGTTGATCAAGTGGTCAAACCAATATCATCTTTGGTCGATCCCACTCTTCTTTCAGAGAGTGATCCTGATGTGATTGAACCAATGTCATCTTTGGTTAATCCCTCTCCCCCTTTGGAGGGTGACTTTCACAAAGCAGTTGAATCGATTCCATTGTAGATCAATACCACTCTTCCTTTGGAGAGTGAAGTGTTTGCTAGTCACATTTCTTCACTGCCAGTTCAGAAATTACTAAACAAGGGGACACTAAACTCATTTCGGATCAACCCTCACCAAGATCTCGTATTGCTTCCTTTGATTGGGATAGCCTAGTTGAGCTACGATTTCCTTATAATGCACCTTTATAGATAAATTTCAAAGTTGAACCATACACGATTGCTCGTTGTATTGTTGATGAAGGAGCTTCGGTTAGTATCTTATCTTCTTGTGCTTGGTGAGGCATGGTATCTTCCAGCCTTGTGTCGTCTGCTAGTCAGTTATTGGCGTTTGATAAAAAAACTTTTCTAGCCTTGGGAATTCTTTCTCAAACACTTGTTACTTTGGGTGGGAAGACCGTCTTAGTTGACTTCATGGTGATAGAAGACCCCTTGGACTTCAATATTATCCTTGGACATGATTACGTCTATGTCATGCAAGATGTGGTGTCAACATTCTTTCGGTTGATGTACTTTAATCATGGTGAAGAAATTTTCACTATTGATCAGTTGGATTTTCTTGATCCGTCTCTTGACCAAACTAGAGACCAGGTCTTTCCTTTATTAATTCCCATTGTTTCTGTAGACACTACCCTACCACAGGTGAGCTATGTGGCCTCATGTCCTATGCATTTAATTGCTACTGAGAAGTAGCCTCTGATTTCATGCTTACCTTCTTGGGACTTGGTCCCAGTATTTGAACAAG
Organism: Pseudotsuga menziesii; assembly: GCA_001517045.1. Taxonomy (NCBI): domain Eukaryota; kingdom Viridiplantae; phylum Streptophyta; class Pinopsida; order Pinales; family Pinaceae; genus Pseudotsuga; species Pseudotsuga menziesii. The sequence goes on from LPNX010196311.1 coordinate 345,665, forward strand.
TGATTCATCCTATACATAATATGGAGCATGCTCTCCAATTTGTTGATCCATTTGAAAGTTTAGACATGTGTCCTATCTCAAATGATCTCCTTCCTTCAGATGGAGTCTTCCTAGAGTCTTTGATATAGTCTAATATTCTGTTGGATGTTGGTTCAGTTGTGCCTAAGTCTAACCCTAATTTTTATAGTAATCATGACCTTTCTTCTTATGTTGGTCTTGTTGAGTCTTTTGACTCTTTCTTTGAACAGCAAGTCAGTGATCCTGATGAGTTTGATTTTTCTTATGAAATTTTCAACTCCTGTGATATTGAGTTTGTTCCTGTACACTCTATATCCCTTGTTGATTTTTTATCTCCTTTTGAGGTTTATCTTATTGATTATAAATCCTAGAATCTTGGAAATATAGAGTCCTCTTTCATTGATTCTGCCTTGACTACATATTTTGCAGAAGATAGCAAAGCCACACGTGTTTCTGCCAAAGTGACCTGCATCAGATATTTTCTTCTGAATATGATTATGATGTTGTTGTTTCTTGGAGACAGAATTTTTAGTTGGATTCAAAACTGTTTACTGGCCTTGTCTTGTTGTTCTAGCTGTAACTGCATTTTCATGTTCCCTGCTCGTACTTATGAGCCTGATGCCAGCTTTCACGCTTTTAGCTCATTGTATAATCCTTCATCTTTGTTCTCATCGTCGCTAAGCCTTGTATCATTTTTCCTTTTCAACATGACACCCTTTACCTTGAAGAGAAGTTCACCGAGTGTCTTTACCTTGTTCTTGTTCCTTGCATTATGCATAGGTTTGTTCCTCCTGCTTGGAACTAGTTTCACTTTCCCCTGACACTCGTCTCCTCGCTTTTAGAGAATTCTTTCTACTCTCCTTCGAGATCGTTAAAAACAATAAGGAGATCACGAGTTGACTTTTTCGGACTCATTTAAACTTCACGAGAAAGATACTGAGTTTATTTAGGCCTGGGTCTGACTCCTCAAAATAGACTTGACTACCGAGTAAACTTGTCCATTCAGTCTCATTAAGAATATGTGAATGGGAATCCACATTGGTGGTAGGTTATCGCTTTCTCGGACCATGTGGAATACTACAAGAAATGAACACTCTCTTTTCTTCGAAATTGAGAAGAGTATTCTCAGGAACAGGTTTATCACTTTTTCGGACCTGAAGGACTAAACATATGGAAAAGGAACCCCCGGTATGAGCTTAGTTTTCTCTTTTTCATGCTCTGGACCTAAACATGAAAAATATTTTGAGTGTACTTTATGTCTTTGTCATGCTTGTTAAACCCTAAAGAACAAAGAATCGAGTTTATTATTGTAAACCCCATTCCTCATAATCAAATGGATCTTTCCGAGTGATCTTGCCTTCCTTCACACTCATAAAACTCAAGCTATATGCTGCTTTTGAAGGAGCGTTGGGTAGGTGGTAATTTAACCTTTTTTGGACCTTCCTGACTAAGTACGAAAAAGGTGCTCCTTACTTCTTCGAAAGCTAAGAGAGTTCTTCTGTGGCTTGTTTTATATGTTTTTAGCCTCAGGAGACTAAATTGGATGAAAAAGGACCCCCCATGAGTCTTCTTTGGAGTTTTCAGACTCTCTAAACTATGAAAACACCGTCGAGCATGTACTAGTTCGGGCTCGTAAAATCCACGAATCAGTGCTTTATCAAGAATTCTTCTGTCTTTTCTTTGAGCTTGCTAAAAATGAAGATGGTCCCGATTTTGCTTTCTTGGACTCCTTAAACCTTTACAAGAAAGAGGGGAAGGGAAGTTCATTCACATGTTTTTTACATCATGGCAGCAAGTCTTGTTTCCTTGAACAAAGCACCGATTTTGAGTATATCAATAGTTGGGTCCTAGTATTTTGACCTTATCTTGATATTGAGTTTCTTACTCCTCCATTTGGTCTCTTTTCCAATTATATGGAGAATCTGTCAATGTCTCCTACATTGTAGATTTGTGGTGTTGTTTATTTCGTGTCAAAATTTTCCTAAGTCACTTTTTGTGTCGTGCTCATTGTTCAAGGATTAAACCTTTGTCGACCATTCTATAGTTTCCTTGACCTTTTGTGTCGGCCATTCCTTGGTATCAGTTCATTACATCATGTCTTCGGCGGTCCTTGTCATGAAATTCAGTACTAATTCTAGATCCAATTAGTCTTTGGCTTACCTTGTGTTGGATGATGAAGGATGCCTTAATGCCTTCCTTCCAACCGATATCTTCCTATCAACTATAACACATCTTGCTCCGGGAATGAGATTTAGAGTTTTATGACAGTACCTTGGGGATTGTAGTCATCAATGGAAATTTCCTTCACTATTGGGTAGTGGGAATTCCTTAATGTCTCATACTTGATGGATTCTTCAAGTGTTCGAATTCAAGTCCTTATATTCACACTTGTTAGAATGTACTAGGTACCTTGGGAACCATTTTCATTAATGGTGGTTTCCCTCGTGTTTGTTAATGGTTTTCATTATTGTCCGGTAATCAAACAGTTTCCTCCATGTTTGACTTCAGCTTCTTTACTCGCATGGTTAGGATTCATACCTTTCTTGGGAATTTTGGATTGAAGACCTTGGGCCAACAGTAGCATCGTCATTTTGCTATTTCCCAAGTTGCACAAGACCTTGTTGCATTTTATATGACATTTTGTTGAGACATAGATCCACCTTGTATTCTTGTGGTTATGATAAATTGTTGAGCATGGACCCACCTTGTTCATTTGTGGCCATGACTCCTTTAGATTTGATATGGCGCCTTTTTTCATATTGAGCGACCATGCTAGTTTCATCAGTTATACATATGTTGGATTCACCTGTATCTTTATGGCGATGTTTTGTATATGGACTTGTATGTCCTAGAGATCAGTTTTTTCTGACATTTATCTCTCTTTCAAGTACCTTTGTTTGAGCCTTTTGATCTTGGATTCTCTGCTCTCTCCATACTTAGTTGTTTCCTTTATAATTCATTTCGGCTATCATATTCCCTACTAACCTAATACATTAGGGGGCATCTATTATAGCTCAAAATGACACATCTATACATATGACCACTTCCCCATGATTTCGTTCCATGTCGACACTTCATGAAATTCACCGAAAAAACACCTAACTTGGAGGACCCATAACATGAGTTTTATAACTTCATTTGACCTCATCTCTATAATGTTGGAAAGGTATTTCTGTTATCTAAAACTTTCTAGAAGACACCAAAGTTTGAAAATTCCTCAAAATACCATAGAAATGAGTTTTTTGATGTGTACAAGAGTTTCCTTAAGGAAACCCGCGTACGTACGTGAGTTGCTATATATAATAATCGTGTACACCTTAAATATGTGATTTTATACATTGTAAATGACGTATACCTCCTCGTGTACACGACTATTGTTTCTACAACCCATGTACGCCTCCTAAAAATGTCAAAAAAATAAGTATTTTGAAATTTGGGTAGTTTGGGTAGTTATGCAACTAACTCCTTCAGTTGTAACTACTTTGTCTTCGACCCTAAATTTTCATTAAGCATATAAATAGAGGTAGGGAGGTCCATGAGAGGAGACTTTAACTTTTGCATCATTATGTTGGAGGAATTGGGACTCTCTTTGCCCACACCTTTGCCCTAGAAGCATTCTCCTTGTGTTGCAGAGCTTGGAGGTTGAGTTCCTTGGAGAAGAGAAGCAACAGAACCAGATCAAGGTTTTGTGAGGTGTCGAACTTGAAGAGAAGGTATATTTGTACTTGTTTTCAAGATTAATAAAGATGTGATGTCCTTATTCTTCCCAAATCATTGTTCAATGTGTGATTGAATCTTTGTTTATGATCATATTTTGATGTTAATTAGATTATTATTTCATGTTTCTTTGATTATCATTAATTTATATGTTGTCATGTTGGTTTGAGGAAGGTATGTTACCACCTAAGTTGTACTTAGTGGTTTTTATCAAGTGAGCCTGGTGAACCGGACAAGGTTAACTTGTTCGGATTGCAAAGGACCTTTGGAAGTACTTCTGGGAAGTGCTTGTTGTACTATATCACATGTCCATACCCCATGGGGGAATTGTAATAAATGTTGTAGAATCATAGTATCTGTAAAAGACTCGTTCTCTTAGAATTTATTTGTCAATCCGATCAGCCCAGGGTGTTTTTTCCCTTGGTTATTATTGGTTGTTGAACAAACGACTAATAATTTCTGAGTTTTTCACTCCATACCTCCAAAGTTGGGGTGGTCGGCTTGGCATTTAGGCCTATTGAGGTTATTAGAGTCTATGTGTCAATGTATAAACATGCTAGACATCATTTTTGAGTCATATGAACATGTCTAAGTCACCCTAGGTGTTTTTCAATTTTTCAATTTTTAGTTTTTTCAGTATTTTTTATTAAAATTAAAATTTTCCAAAAACTTAGGCTATTTTTTAATAATTTAATTGGAAAATTTGATTTTGTAATAAAAGTGGGCCAAATAATCAGTTTCGGTCATGTAGGTGCTCATTTTCAGGCTAAGAGCACCATGTAAACCCATGGACCCACTATTTCTTAAGTTTTGAGTGATTTTCCATCACTTAGGTTAGAAAGCTACAAAAATCAATTATTGATTATTTTAATTAATAAATTGATAAATAATGGAGCAAATCCAAAATCATAAATCAGTGGATTCTCAGCCGATTTGATTGAAATCAGTCAGATCTGAAGCAGATTGACTGGATCTGACAAATCCTTGACTGAAGGAGGTGATCAAATCAGATCCAGAGTTGATCTTCACCTGTCTTCATGGGGAATTGCGCCCTCTCTCTCTCCTCCACATGTGTGGACTCTCTTGGATGCTCTGTGGACTGATGTGTCGGTGTATGGGTTGATGTGTCAGCTCAATCAAGCCCCCGATTGACAAGTAGGCTCAGTTCAACTTTATTTCTGCATTGATGAACTCTCCATTAGTTGATTTCAGTTGATTCCATGAGGAATTGCGCCCCCCCTAGGATGGATGGCCTGTGTTTTGTATATATCCTACTTGAGGCTCCCTCTTCCAAGCTAGTTAGAGATGGACTAAAGGGGTTGCCATTGTAACTCTATATTTGATCATCATTTGTGAATAAAGAATCTTTGGAGGCTATACTATGTAGTGCATGTGTATGTGTGGATTCTAAGTGTTATGCTGCTGATGCGGTAGCTGCAATTTCTTGCCAAATTCTGTGCTGCTTTTGTGCTCTGGCTTCAAGGATTCGGTTGAATCAAGTAAGGGTGTAAAATAGGCAAGTTATATTACTTGATCTCATTTATCCATATGATGTATGTGCTCAAAAATTTCAGTTATATCCTTAAATAAGATTATTTTTGCATAATGTTTCATTTTTGTTGTTTTATACATCTATATCCAGTTCTCACGAGGTGTGTCCAGGCTTGTGTTATTTAGTTGCAAATTCCTTATTGGATGAAGGTGTGGATATATATTGACACCATTCCTATCCAATAATATCAAGACTCTATCCCTCAGCACTCCACAAAAGGGCCTCCTTTCATCTTGCAGCTCCATTCAAGCAACGATCCGACGTTTCTCTCCTCTTCTTCTCATTTCTATAAAAAAATCAATTTTCTTACCTGGTTACGGTGTGCAAAAGCTTTGTTATCATTTGGATATGTTTCATCAAATTAAAATATACATAGATCTGATATTTCAGAGCTCATAGTCTATATCTCAATTCTGAAAAATATCATCAAGTCTTCTAGATCTAGCATAAGGAAATCGTCCATTTTGCATGACAAGTTAAAGAGAATTAGGAGGTTGCATGCACCAGTTTTCCTTTCTGTTTTAAAAAATATTAAATCCAGAAATCAGTGCATATTTCATTGGCTGCACATACAGCAATCCAAGATCCCAAGGAAAGCTTGTTTTCCTTGGTTCCTTTTTCGCCTGTTTAGCTAGTTTTAACTTCATTTTTTTTTTAGATAAGGTAGGTTGATCCAAAGGTACTCTTAAAGTTATTTTGGGCATATGTTATTCTAAAATGATCACTATTTTTTATCAGGTCTGACAGAAAATAAAGGAAGCTTCTGTCCGGAAGTGGCCTCAGGAGCGTTCAAATCCCCCCAGGGGTCTCCCTTTTCACTAAAATCTTAAAATTTTTGCAAAGTTGCAAGATATTGGTTTCAGCTTGTATAAGGACCATGAAGTTTCTAATATTTCAGTTCACTGATATTGTAACCAATAATAAATAAAATTAGTTTTGGAATAGGCTCTTTCGAGCCCATTCCCCATCCCCCCTGGGGGGATTTGCGTTGGTGTCCGTTTCGTCACTTTTTGCTTATTTATTTTCAAACTAGAATTGATATAATATGAAGGGTAGTGTAAGCTAATTTATTATTAATTTCATATTTCATACTTTATATTTCAAAGTAATCTTAATACTCACCCCACGACTTCTCGATTGACTCGAAGGAGGAAAGAGATTCGTGGTAGGACTAATTAGAAAACTAGAATCATGTATCTATTTTATTTTCAATCATTTGTTTTCAGCTATCATAAAATTAATTCCTTCTCAATTCCCCGATTGATATCCACTTGGATCGAAAGAGGTTCTTGGAGGGTTTTCTTTTAAACAAGAACACCCAGTTTAAAATTTACTAAAATTTACAAGACTCCAGTGTGTATGCTCTGCACTTGGTTGCGGTTTGTCCAATCATTCAAGCTGTATCAAAATCACTTGAGTGACTAGTATAATTAAGACTCACTCTCCCCAAATTAACAAACCAATAGGTGAAAATACAACACCTAGATCGAACCATCATGGTGGCAAAATACCCAAAGGAAGCGAGAACTTCTGAAAAGTGACCTCGGGGCACCGATCTCTGTCACACCCTAATGGGTGCATTATGAACAATAGCGCTAGAGACTCCATTTCAGCCCACATATTCCTTGCGGGTAGCCGTGAAGGTTCAGTTTTGGACATACTCCAAGTACTCTAGGGTATATATGGAGTCCCCCCTTTGCCTAATTTTAATCAACTCACACTTCAATTTTAACTTAAAACATACCAAGAGGAAATCGCAAAACACTCACTCCAAGCACGTGCAAGTACATTGTTTCTATTTTTTACTCCATTCTAAGGCACTGGTTATTTTCTTGTTATATATATATATATATATATATTGTGTCTCAGCATTGTGCTTTCATGTGTTCATTTTTTGTATCTTGCCATCTTTGATCATCTATAGTTAAATCTCAAACTCCTAAGTAACTCATTCAGTTTAACATCACAACACTAAGTAATTATCCTTAGCAACTTAATAGGGTCTACCCCCCTTAGCTCCATTAGGAGTTGAGCCTAAACGGAGGAGTCAAGAATGTTAGTTTTTCAACATTTAAGCTAGCATTATGTTAAGATATTTTCACTGAGAGAATAACAAGCACATAAATAACATAAGAACATCACATGAGACAAGAGACACAAAGAGTTTTGATCGGGGAAACCATAAATGGAGAAAACCCCGCAAGTTCCTCTAAGATAGAATCACCACAAGATGTGAAACCCAAAACAGTAAGATGACCTCCCAACACAGCAATAGCCTTCTGTCTTCTTCCAAGCCAAAGTATTTCCTTCTCCAAAGGTGCGCCACACTTAAGAGAGCAAGTGATGAATGTCACAAGTGATAAATAGAGATACTCTCACTCTCTATTTATATTCATCCATTCACTTGAATTATATTTTCACACGTAGGCTCGACCTAATATTACTTACCTGAGCCTACACCTTAATTAGTGTATAATAACTCAAGTGCCCCATAACTATGGGGACTTACCTAATGACTTGATATGACTTATTTACATTATTAATCCTCCCGATCGGAACATCGGGGCATGACCACATGACTCAAATACATAATAAAGACATCCTGAAATAAACATCGGGTTACAATATATGAAATACATAGAAGAATACATTCCGAAGTTACATATACATCAACACTCCCTCTTAACTAGGAAGGTATTCTTTCGACACAATTTTCAGCACTGGTCTTCTTCTCTGTATCAACTGGATCATCTCGTCTTCAAGTCATCTTCGTCTTCAAGTCATCTTCATCTTCAAGTCATCTGGATCTAGATCATCTCTCGATCTGGATCATCATAGTATGTCATCACTGGATCTGGATCATCACTCGATTTGGATCATCATCACCGGACTGGATCTGGATCATCACTTGATCTGGATCACTACTGCTGGATCTGGATCATCACTCGATCTGGATCTCTCGGAGTCATCATAACTGGATCTGGATCATAGCTCAATCTGGATCTCCACTGGTCATCATCATGTGTGTACTATCTCGTCATAGGAAGTTCTACAGAGCCAGCCCTTTTTCATGCTGGTTGTAGGCCTACTCTCATGTAAGTCTTCGCCCAGCACTTACATTTGACCTGCTTGTCGGAAAGGCATGCCCAGCACTCACATCTGATCATGTAGTGAACTACAATCACATCAGAAAGGCCCAGCACTCACATTCACCAGCATGATAGGCATAATCAACTACCATCTGTGAAATGGCTCTGCACTGATATCTGACCTACTCGTCAGAATGGCACAGTACTCACATCCATCCAGGCTGGATCACATCCGCTAACAATGATGGGAGATTTCTGCACTTCCATCCAGGCTGGATCACATCCGCTCACAATGATGGAATATTTTCTCACTTTCATCCAGGCTGGAACCATATCCGCTCACAATGATGAAAGACTCTCATCCAGGCTGGATCACATCCGCTCACAATGATGAGAGATTTGTGCACTCACATCTGACCTGGTAGGAACTGAATCATGCACCCTCGTCAGAATGGCCCCCAGTCCCTGACTGAGCTACCTGGTAATTGACCAGGTGCCTCCACTCTCCCTGAGAGTGGCAGTTTCCCTTACATCTGTCCTACTCGACAGAATGGCCAGCACTCACATCTTTCATGGGAGGAACTTAATCCTTTAGCCATGACCAGAATGGCTCAGCCCTTACATCTGACCTGCTCGTTAGAATGGCTCTCTCAGTTCCTGACTGAGTGTTCCTGGTAACTGACCAGGTGCCTCCATTCCTTGAATGGCAGTTAGCACTCATATCTGACATGGAAGGAACTAAATCCTCTCATGATGACAGAATGGCTCAGCCCTTATATTTGACCTGCTCATCAGAATGGATTTGGATCTCCAGCACTCATATCTATCATGGAAGGAACCAAATCCTCTCACCATGACAGAATGGGTCAGCCCTTACAATTGACCATGGAAGGAACCAATCCTCTCACCATGTCAAAATGGCTATGGGTCTCATCACTGTCTCTTGGAAGGATCCTCGATCTGGAGAACACCAAGTCTCTCTCTGAAGTACTCAAACTTCATCCTAGCCAATGGCTTCGTCAATACATCAGCTATATGTTCCTCCGTCGCAACATACTGGAGCTTCATTTCTGATCTCTGCACCATATCCCTGATATAGTGATACTTGGTCTCGATATTCTTCGACTTGTCATGGAACACTGGATTCTCTGACAACTTTACACAACTCTGGTTGTCACAATGTATACAAGTAGCATCCAACTGGAGATCAAATATATCAGACAGTAGCTTTCGCAGCCATACTGCCTCACAACTAGATGAACAAGCTGCGACATACTCTGCTTCAGCTATACTCAGTGCCACACAGGATCGCTTCCTGCTAAACCAAGAGATCACACCTGATCCCATACTGAAGCAACATCCCAAAGTACTCTTCCTGTCGATGGCACTGCCTACCCAATCTGAATCAACATAACCCTCCAGGTTAATATTCTGATTCGCATCGTACTTGAGCCCATAATCAATTGTACCCTTCAGGTACCTCAGAATATGCTTTGCAGCAATCAAGTGGACACTTCTCGGATCTGTCAAGTACTGGCTCAAGGTGTTCACAGCAAAGCAAATTTCTGGCATCATGTTCGTCAGGTACATCAATGACCCAATCATCTGACGATACATCGTAGCATCAACCATCTCTGATGAAGCATCACTTAGTAGCTTCATGTTTGATTCCATAGGTGTGGTCATGCAGTCCATCATCCTGAACCTCTTCAGGATCTCTACTGCATACTTCCCTTGTCCAAGGAAGATTCCATCTGCACTTTTCCACACCTCCATACCTAGAACAATAGTGCATCGACACATAACAGGAACATCACTGGTCTTCTGCCTTCAACCTTGAAGCAAAATTTGGAATCCGCTTTACTCTCAGTAAAGCCTAGAATCATCAGTAATCTTCCCATCCTATCGTACCATGTCGAACCTCAGGATATTCTGCAATCACTCCCTCTGAAGCAGAGCATCATACTCCCTCTGTCTTCCGTACTCTATGTACTGAAACATTTTGTACTGGAGTGACAAGTAGTATCCATTTAGGATCACTGGATACTAAGATCCTCTATCTTGAACTTCTTCAAAAGTTCATCTTGCATCCATCTGAGAGCTTGTCATCCTCTATCAACCTTGTAGCAA
>LPNX010196311.1:356429-399393 GCA_001517045.1 Pseudotsuga menziesii
AGAATACTTATCTTTATTTGTTTCGAGGGTAGACTCCTTCTTGACCCTTCAGCTTCATCGTATTCTTCATTCATAATAGCATCGTTTCTTATCCAAAAGCTAAGGTGGATAAGAAGTTCTTCAAGAGTTGAGTTCTTCATATTCCTCATTGCTTGAGGGATCTTCTTTGGATGAAAGAGCTTGATCTTCAATTGCTCCCACCTTCTCTTCTTAAGCTTCTTCTTCTTGTGAGTTCTCTTTCTAGAGTCTATTGAAAGTAATCACTTCCTTCTAGCACACATTCCTCACATGAATGAATTCCACAATACTGGGAGGCCATTCAAGGTGGCCATCACCACTTTTGCATTCTTCACTTTTTCTTTTACCGCTTCAAGTTGTTCTTTGATTTTAGAGACTCTTATGACTGCATGGTCTCTGCATTCTGGATCTTCACATTCTTCAACTAGTTTCTTTAGGTCATATTCTAATTTTGTTCTTCCCTTCAAATAGCTTGAAATTCTGGAAGACCTTCAACAATTTTTCTTGCAATAGGTAGTGCACATGTGCAAGCCTTCTATGCCAAAGCTTATTTGGCTCTACTGTGTCATGGATCAAGGCTTGTTCTGGATGGCCCTTCAATTTGTACAAGCCTCCTTCTTGTTCTCCAATTACTACCGCATTATCGATAGTTTTTCCTTTTGGCCACATGATGACTTGACCATCTACGAATTCCACCCGCATTCCTTTCACATCTAATGCTGAAATGGATAGAAGGTTCTTCTTCAGTCCTGGCACAAACAATACTTCTTTCATTGTTAGGGACTTACCAGATTCTAGCTTGTATGAAGATTCCCCACTGCCTTTAATTGGATATTGGTAGTCATCTTCTAGTTTCACCTTGTGAGGTGATTCATGTTCAGATAGTCTTACAAAGGATTCCTTGAATCCCATCATATGTTTGGAAGCACCACTGTCTATAAGACAATCATCACTACCATGAGTAATGTTACCTGTGAGAGCTGATATTAGAATATATTCACCCTCGCTTGAAGAATCTTTACTTTCATATCTGGATCTCTTTCTGGATGGTTCATCATCCTCTGCAGCATGAGCATGATGTCTTCTTTGACCAAGTTCTTCTTGTGAAAGGCTTCTAACCTCGTGTCCCTCTGAAACTAGAACCTCCATACTCATGTAGGTGTCCAATCCATTTTCTTCAGAGAGATCATATACTTCTAGGCTTGGAAGTTGTCAACTTCCGCAAGCTTGTCACCAAGCTGATGTGATAGATCACTTTGAAATGAGAACCTCAAATGGAAATAGCAAAGGATTAGATCTTACCGATTTGAGGTGTCCATCCTTGTCCCGGAGTTTTCTGATCTAGGGTTTGTCACAGAAACCCTTTTTTTAAAAATTTAGAAACTTTAAGATCTGATTGGACAAACAGATAGATCTCTTCAAATGGAGCTGTCCAACGTACTCCTTTTCTGAAAGCAGTGGAGGGAAGCTCCTGAAACAGGAAGCCCTAATTTTCTGATTTCTTCTGCAGAAATTCCTGTTACTGTTTCTGTGATATCTCTGAAATTACTGATCCTCTATGTCTGTAATTTCGTACTGAGGTAACCTCGCATGTACCTGATCCAACACCATAGGTTCCATCAGAATTGGTTTCACCATTTGGGATTTATGATCCTTTTCCCACGGTGATATGTTACAGGACTGTTCAGAACAGCGAAGTTGTATGGCCTGCCACATGTCACTGGTTCATCTTCTAAGTCTGATATTCAGAAAACAGAAAGTAAAGTCTGTGCCCTTTCTGGAACATCTTCAGGAATTCCATTTGGACCTCTGTAGCCCAAGATATTTCAGATCTCCCCAGGTGTCCTGTTTATGGATGATTTCTGGAAGAGGATAGAGCTCTAACTTGGAGAGATCATATCTCCCCGAATATAGCGAATCTGAGGCTGATTTTTTGACATAGTGTTCATCAGGATTTTATAGTTTTCCCCTGAAATTTTAAGCTTCTGATACTTTTTCAATATCGAAATAAAGCGACTGTACCAAAACTTAGCAGTTTTAGTATTTAGGGTTTCTCCTAGCTCAGGGTCAAACTAGGGTTTGACTTTCCTGGAGTTTCACCCAACCAAATTTCTTGATCTAGGTCTCTAAACTTCGGTTTTGATGAGGAGAATAACCCTATGTTTTTCTCACTCAAAAATTCCTCTTTTGTAGAAATCCCTAATTTCCACATCGAAACTGAAAATGCTTGAAATTGAATTATGCATCGACAGGAAGATGCACCCTTCAATGGAGAGTCATCTTAGCATACTTTTGCTGAAAATATGTGGAGGAAGATCCACAAAATAGGAATCCCTAGCTGCACAATGTCTTCTTCTCAGGTTAGCTCTGATACCATCTTAGTTTTTCAATATTTAATCTATCATTATGTTAAGATCTTTTCACTGAGAGAATAACAAGCACAGCAATAACATAAGCACATCACATGAGACAAGAGACACAAAGAGTTTTGATCGGGGAAACCATAAATGGAGAAAACCCCGCAACTTCCTCTAAGATAGAATCACCACAAGATGTGAAACCCAAAACAGTAAGATGACCTCCCAACACAGCAATAGCCTTCTGTCTTCTGTCAAGCCAAAGTATTTCCTTCTCCAAAGGTGCGCCACACTTGAGAGAGCAAGTGATGAATGTCACAAGTGATAAATAGAGAGACCCTCACTCTCTATTTATATTCATCCGTTCACTTGAATTACATTTTCACATGTAGGCTCGACCTAATATTACTTACCCGAGCCTACACCTTAATTAGTGTATAATAACTCAAGTGCCGCATAACTGTGGGGACTTACCTAATGACTTGATATGACTTATTTACATTATTAATCCTCTCAATCGAAACATCGGGGCATGACCACATGACTCAAATACATAATAGAGACATCCCGGAATAAACATCGGGTTACAATATATGAAATACATAGAAGAATACATTCCGAAGTTACATATACATCAACAAAGAACAAGGTGACAGCCTTGACTCGAGACTTTCCCCCAAGGACACACCGAGTGGCTTGAATATTTCTGCCACATGACCTAGGTGTGTGAAAGGCGGAAACACTTTTTGGCGCCGTTGCTGGGGATAAATATTTTTATTCCCGAGTACGACTTTTGTTTTCTTCCTTTTTGTTTTTGCTTTGTTTGATGAATACTTAGATTAGATCTTTAATTTTCATCTGGGGACTCCACTGACCTTTTTCCAGTTTTTATTTTTACAAAGAAAAGCAAAAAATAATTTTTGTGAAAATATTTATAAATGCTTATTTTTCTTTTTCACATGGCGACTCCATTGAAGGAATAAAACCTTGTTATCTCATAAACTTGTGAAGTTTTGTTGTGTGTAGATGAGCCCATGTGACATGTTAAAACCTTTAAAGCTCATCACTTGACAGCTCCACCTTTTCAGTACAGGGTTTAATCATTATATCAAATGGATACTATTAATTTTTGATATGGATGAATTAAAGGAGAAGTATGGTGCCCAATTGATTGGAATGTTTCAGCCTATCAATTTCTCAAACATCCCCAGTTTTCCTAACTATTGTAATAGTTTTGGGGATGCATATAACTGGCTTCCGACATTTCATGGAGATTATGGTGACTCGGCTATTTGGCATGTCAAATATTTCCTTCAGTTGATTGCTGACTTCAATATTCTTCATGAAGTCAATATGATGGAAATGTTTTCTTGTACTTTTTGGGGTGAGGCCGGTTGTTGGTTCTATCAAGGCCTTCCTAATAAATGTATAACTTCTTTTCCAAGCTTCCTTTGGATGTTTTTAGATTAGTGGCATGATGGTAGGGGTAGTATGAAAGGTTTAAAAAAGTTCCTTGAAAAGATCTGTACCTTCTACCTATCTGGGACAGAGTATCACACGGAAACATATGATGCATCTTTTTCCAAGATACAAAATATTGAAGACTTGGAATCACTTCTTGAACATTTAAGTGAAGAGGAGGTTCATGATACTCCCATAAAAAAGCATCCTGGTAGTTATTTAAGAAAAGAAGAAATTAAGCATATTCTTAAAGAATATGAGGTACCTCCCAATGCACAACAAGATTCTAAGGAAGGGAAAAGCCAAGATTATCATATTGAAGAGCTTCAGGAGGAGCCCATAATGGAACACATTGTTGAAGACTCTCCTCATGTCACCATAGCTGAAGACATTGAAGATTTGGTGTATTCTCAAGTGTGTTGCAATGTTGATACCTTTCTAGAAAGCCCTCTAGAAAAATCCACTGAGCAACACATATCAAGTGATCCCATTGAATATGTCCAAAAGGTCTCCTTGACTGGAGATCCTTTTCATGATATCATAATGGAAGCCTGTAAAGAAACTTATTATAAGATCAGTATGGTGTGTGATGACACTAGACCTTGTTCTCCACATGTTGATGAAGGTTTGGAAAGTTTATTTCCTTGTAACATTTTATCTGAAGAGGATTGTTATGAATACAAGGAGGACATGGATAGGCAAGAGCATGATGCCATGGATGAAGAGTCCCCCACATATGACATGGATGGGAGTGATGACTATTGGAATTTCATAGATAATCCGACTTGTGAAAATATTATGGAGAATCCCATCCATGATATGTCTGACAATGGGAGTGTCTATTCAAAAATTTGTGGAATTCCAATCTACGATACATCCATAGAGGGAAGCACAGATTTGGATGCCTGGGAAAACCTTAGTATGAAAGAGGAGCATTCAGAATTTTCACGTGATCATTCAAAATCATACCATGTAGAGCCGCACAAGGGTATCAGTAATGAAGACATTGAGAAATAGTATTATGAAAAGTCAAATGTAGTGCATTCAGTGGAACATCAGTCTCAGCCATCTTTTTTGCATATAGAGGTTCCTTATGATTTGGAGCTAATTGGGGCTTGTGCAACAAGTTATCATTTGATAAGCCCCGATGATCAGTATGATGATGTAGTCAGTCTACCTCATCGTTCTGATTGGTATATCAGTCCTATTCAGTCATGGATAGAAGCAACCTACATGAGCACATACAAGTTTGGGAATAATTTTTATGACAATATTCATGCCTATGATCTCCCATCCATCCCGCCCATCCTGAATTATCACGTAGGTTTGCATTTTCTGAACAAGGTATCCTTACTTTGGCTGGTAACCAAAGACAAGGAATTTTTTTTTTTATATTAATAAAATGCTTAGGTGGTTACATTGGATTTCTGATTACACTTAACCCTTTTTATATCATGCTTAGAGTAGCAAAATAAGCTCCTTGAAAAAGAGCATTTACATTCTACATTTCTACTTAGCTGTAATAAAAATTTGCTTCTTTTAGTTAGTTACATTTATGTTGTGTAAATAAATTAGCTTAATGGTTAATTTGGTTTTCTATAATACTTGTGCTACTGAGGTTTTTCTTGTCAAATTGAGATGTTTTTACAGGGTATATAAACCAAAGATTTTGGTGTTCTCGTATCCTCTCCTTTCCTTAAAGACCAGATCGAGCACGCGTCCCACAATTAGAGCCAGAATGTTACCACCTAAGTTGTACTTAGTGGTTTTTATCAAGTGAGCCTGGTGAACCAGACAGGGTTAACTTGTTCAGACTACAAAGGACCTTTGGAAGTACTTCTAGGAAGTGCTTGTTGTACTATATCACATGTTCATACCCCATGGGGGAATTGTGATAAATGTTCTAGCATGATAATGTCTGTAAAAGACTCGGTCTCTTAGACTTCATTTGTCAATCCGATCAGCCCATGGTGTTTTTTCCCTTAGTTATTATTGGTTGTTGAGAAACGACTGATAATTTCTGAGTTTTTCACTCCATACCTCCAAAGTTGGGGTGGTCGGCTTGGCATTTAGGCCTATTGAGATTATTAGAGTCTACGTGTCAATGTATAAACATGCTAGACATCATTTTTGAGTCATATGAACATGTTTGAGTCCCCCTAGGTGTTTTTCAATTTTTCAATTTTTTAGTTTTTTCAGTGTTTTTTATTAAAATTAAATTTTTCCAAAAACTTAGGCTATTTTTTAATCGTTTAATTGGAAAAATTGATTTTGTAATAAAAGTGGGCCAAATAATCGGTTTCATTCATGTAGGTGCTCATTTTCAGGCTAAGAGCACCATGTAAACCCATGGACCCACTATTTCCTAAGTTTTGAGTGATTTTCCATCACTCCGGTCGGAAAGCCCCAAAAATCAATTATTGATTATTTTAATTAATAAATTGATAAATAATGGAGCAAATCCAAAATCATAAATCAATGGATTCTCAGCCGATTTGATTGAAATCAGTCATATTTGAAGTAGATTGACTGGATCTGACAAATCCTTGACTGAAGGAGGTGATCAAATCAGATCCAGAGTTGATCTTCAGCTGTCTTCATGGGGAATTGTGCCCTCTCTCTCTCCTCCACACGTGTGGACTCTCCTGGATGCTCTGTAGACTGATGTGTCGTTGTATGGGTTGATGTGTCAGCTCAATCAAGCCCCCGGTTGACAAGTAGGCTTATTTCAGCTTTAGTTTTGCATTAATGAACTCTCCATCAGTTGATTTCACTTGATTCCATGAGGAATTGTGCCCTGCCTGGACTGGATGGCCTGTGTTTCGTATATATCCTACTTGAGGCTCCCTCTTCCAAGCTAGTTAGAGATGGACTAAATGGATTGCCATTGTAACTCTGTATTTGATCATCATTTGTGAATAAAGAAGCTTTGGAGGCTATACTGTGTAGTGCATGTGTATGTGTGGATTCTCAGTGTTATGCTGCTGATGCGGTAGCTGCAATTTCTTGCCAAATTCTGTGCTGCTTCTGTGCTCTAGCTTCAAGGATTCGGTTGAATCAAGTAAGGGTGTAAACTAGGCAAGTTATATTACTTGATCTTGTTTATCCATATGATGTATGCTCAAAAATTTCAGTTATATGCTTAAATAAGATTATTTTTGCATAATCTTTCATTTTTGTTGCTTTAATATACATCTATATCCAGATCTCACGAGGTGTGTGCAGGCTTGTGTTATTTAGTTGAAGGTTCCTGATTGGATGAATGTGTGGATATATATTTATTCCATTCCTATCCAATAAGCTCAAGAATCTATCCCTCAGCACTCCACAAAAGGGCCTCCTTTCAGCTTGCTCCTTTCAAGCAACGATCCGACCTTCTCTCCTCTTCTTCTCATTTCTATAAAAAAATCAATTTTCTTACCTAGTTACAGTGTGCAAAAGATTTCTTATCATTTGAATCTATTTCATAAAATTAAAATATACATAGATATGATATTTCATAGCTCATATTCTAGATCTCAATTCTGAAAAAT
The DNA here is from genome assembly GCA_001517045.1 of Pseudotsuga menziesii. Classification (NCBI taxonomy): domain Eukaryota; kingdom Viridiplantae; phylum Streptophyta; class Pinopsida; order Pinales; family Pinaceae; genus Pseudotsuga; species Pseudotsuga menziesii. The sequence goes on from LPNX010196311.1 coordinate 363,799, forward strand.
ATCATCAAGTCTTCTAGATCTAGCATAAGGAAATCATCCATTTTGCATGACAAGTTAAAGAGAGTTAGTAGGTTGCATGCACCAGTTTTACTTTCTGTTTTAAAATATATTAAATCCAGAAATCAGTGAATATTTCATTGGCTGCACAAACAGCAAGCCAAGATCCCAAGGAAAGCTTGATTTCCTTGGTTCCTTTTTCGCCTGTTTAGCTAGTTTTAACTAAATTTTTTTTGAGATAAGGTAGGCTGATCCAAAGGTACTCTTAAAGTGATTTTGGGCATATGTTATTCTAACATTCTCACTGTTTTTAATCAGGTATAACAGAAAATAAAGGAATCTGCTGTCTGGAAGTGGCCTCAGGAGCGTTCAAATCCCCCCAGGGGTCTCCCTTTTCACTAAAATCTTAAAATTTTTGCAAAGTTGTAAGATCTTGGTTTCAGCCTGTATAAGGATGAATAAATTTATGATATTTCAGTTCACTGATATCGTAACCAATAATAAATAAAATTATTTTTGGAATAGGCTCTTTCGAGCCCATTCCCCATCCCCCCTGGGGGGATTTGCATCGATGTCCTTTTCGTCGCTTTTGCTTATTTATTTTCAAACTAGCATTGATATAATATACAGGTTAGTGTAATTTAATTTATTATTAATTTCATATTTCATACTTTATATTTCAGAGTAATCTTAATACTCACCCCACGACTTCCCGATTGACCCGAAAGAGAAAAGAGATTCGTGGTAGGACTAATTAGAAAACTAGAATCGTGTATCTATTTTATTTTCAATCATTTGTTTTCAGCTATCATAAAATTAACTCCTCCTCGATTCCCTGATTGAGATCCACTTGGATCGAAAGAGGTTCCTGGAGGGTTTTCTTTTAAACAAGAACACCCAGTTTGAAACTTACTAAAATTTGCAAGACTCCAGTGTGTATGCTTTGCACTTGGCTGCAGTTCATCCAATCAGTCAAGCTGTATCAAAATAACATGAGTGACTAGTATCATTAAGACTTACTCTCCCTAAATTAACAAACCAACAGGTGAAAATCCAACACCTAGATCGAACCATCACGGTGGAAAAATACCCAAAGGAAGCGGGAACTTCTGAAAAGTGACCTCGGGGCGCCGATCTCTGTCACACCCTAATGGGTGCATTATGAACAATAGCCCCAGAGACTCCATTTCAGCCCACATATTCCTTGCGGGTAGCTGTGAAGGTTTAGTTTTGGACATACTCTAAGTACTCTAGGGTATATCTGGAGTCCCCCCTTTGCCTAATTTTAATCAACTCACACTTCAATTTTAACTTAAAACATACCAAGAGGCAATCGCAAAACACTCACTCCAAGCACGCGCAAGTACATTGTTTCTATTTTTGACTCCATTCTAAGGCATTGGTTATTTTCTTGCTTTATATATATATTGTCTCAGCATTGTGCTTTCGTGTGTTCATCTTTTGTATCTTGCCATCTTTGATCATCTATAGTTAAATCTCAAACTCCTAAGTAACTCATTCAGTTTAACATCACAACACTAAGTAATTATCCTTAGCAACTTAATAGGGTCAACCCCCCTTGGCTCCGTTAGGAGTTGAGCCTAAACGGAGGAGTCAATAACAAGGTGACAGACTTGACTCGAGACTTTCCCCCAAGGACACACCGAGTGGCTTGAAGATTTCTTCCACGTGACTCAGGTGTGTGAAAGGCGGCAACAAGGTATAATTTTTTTTGCAGGTCTCTTGGAGCAAGAGGAGCAAGAGGAGAAAGAAGAGGATTGGAGGGCATCTTGGATCAACCGCCATTTGGCTAAGGTATGAACCATTCTAATATCTGAATCTTGTTTGTATTTACTTGCAGAACCATTTTCATCCACCTTTCAACCTCAGTACATTGATGGCCTTTTAAACCCTAGCCATAGGATACTTTCCTTTACAACACACTCGAGAAGCATATCAGATCCTGAACAACACCTTAAAAGAAGAAGAACAAGAAGAGTAAGAACTTACAGAAGAAACCTTAGTGAGTAACACTGAAATAATCCTAGTAATTGAGAACTCAAAGAGTGTTCCCATAGAAATTGAACCAGGGAAAACAATGAACATTATTCCTAATCTCAAAATCAATGAACTGGAATGTTTCATTATGTTGTTGAAACAAAATAAGGGGTCCTTTGCTTGGAAATATACAGACATGAGAGGTATCCCCTTAGGATTGCGTACTCACCATATTTATATTGAGAATGATTCAAAGCGCGTAAGCCAACCTCGATGTAGAATGAACCCAAATTTAGGAGACATTATGAAGGAAGAAATCCAGAAACTTTTGGAGCCATGTTTTATTTATCCTATTTCAGATAGTGAGTGTTTTTCCCCACTAGTGATCGTACCCAATAAAAATGGGAAATGGCAAGTCTCTGTAGATTACATAGAGTTAAATAAAGCAACACAGAAATATCATTTCCCTTTACCATTCATTGATCAGGTTCTAGACACCCTGTATGGAAAAATATTATTTTCTTTCCTGGATGGTTTTAGTGGGTATAACCAGATCCAGATTTGCCCTAAAGACAAAGACAAAACCACCTTCATTTGTCCTTGGGTACCCATTGCATATAGGGTGCTCCATTTTGGGTTGTGTAATGTGACAACTACATTTCAAAGAGCTATAATCATGTTTTTATCTAAGATGGTAAATGATTGCATGGAAGTTTTTATGGATGATTTCACTCCATATGGAAACCGTTTTGATGAATCTCTAAGGAACTTGGAAAATGTTCTAGAACGTTGTGATCAAACCCACCTATCCCTGAGCACTGAAAAGTGTCATATGATGACAAATGAAGCTATAGTTATTGGAGATGTAATCGGAGAAACCACAGTATCGAAATGACCAAGTCGACGTTTCGAATCCATATCAAGATCCATCATCAGGACAAGTCGAATGTGGAGAGAGTGAGAACCCAAGTTAAATACTGGAGCTGGTCAGAAGGTCTAAAGTCGGCCGCGGAGACTAGGGTTTGTTAGGTTGAAAAATATTTAATAATTTTATTTGGTGCACGGAAAAATTATTCTCTACACCTATTTTCCCGGAAAGAATAGTTTAAATCCTTAAGTTTTTATTTTTAAAATTTTTTCATGGTTAAATTAAGACAAAGAAAGGTTGATTTTAACTATTCTTAACCCTAAAGTTTTTAAATGATTTCTTAACCCTAAAGTTTTTGAAATTTATTAATGAATTTTAATGTTAATTATAACTAAATTTCAATGAAAGGTTTAACGGTTAAAAAGTTAGAGTTTGAAACCCTTTAAAAACCTTAAATTTTTTTATTATTAATAATAATTCTAATAATAAATTAAAGACCTTAAAGTTTTTTGAATTTATTATTATTAATAACCCTTTTTTAAAAACTTTCATAATAAATATAAAAACTTAGAGTTATTAAAATATTAAGGAATTTTACTTATACTTCAATTTTTCTTATACTTAAATTTTCTACCCTTAAAGTTTATTAAGTTTATTATTATTAATAAATTTAAAACCTGATAATAGATTTTAATTCCTAAAGTCATTAATTTTATTCCTATTATTACCAATTTTATTTTAATCTTAATGCAAATTAATGTCTAAACTTAAGGTTTCAGATTAATTTTAGGATGAGGAGGGGTGGGGTCTAAAGAGGTTAAAGGGTTGATATCAAAAAATTGTTTATTTTTACTTCTTACAAGGCTGTAAGATTCCTTAATAATAAATTTAAACCTTAAAGTTTATTAAGTTTATTATTGTTAATAACAAATTAAAAGATTAAAGTCCTAAAGTCATTAAATTATTCCTGTTCTTAACAAATTTTATTTTAATCTTAATGCCTATTAATGTCTAAACTTAGGGTTTTAGATTAATTTAGGATGAGGAGGGGTCTACAACGTTCAAAGGTTGACTTCAAATTCATTTAAAAATCTTAAGGATTGAAACTGAATTTTAAGGTTAAAGGTGGATTAAAAATAATTTAAAACACCAATGTTTTTTAACCGAAACTAAATTGGTCTTTCAATTTAATATTAATTTTTAGGGTATTTTAAATTAAGGTTTCACTTAAGGCCAAGGAAGGAGGACAAAGGGAAGAAAAGGGGAAGGGCTTGGAGGAGGAAAAGGGGTAGAAGGAAAAACGGTTAAGGGACAGAGTGGCCTTTCCGATTGAGAATAGATGGAAGCCAACTCGTGCTCACCTCGAGGCCACCATCCCTGTTTAGGTTGTGTGGGAGTTTAGTGATCTCTAAGGCCTCTCTAAATTTCCTTTTAAAATAGTGGTCCTCTTTCGCGAGGATAATGGTGTCTTCTAGGAAAATGTGATGTTTGGTTTTGGCTACATGTTTCGCCAGGGATGAGGAACGGATACGTTGTTTTCTAATGTCTGCCCCATGTTATTTTAGCCGCTTGTGGAAAGAACGTCTCGTCTCACCTATATAGCTGATCTTACACGAGCAAGGGATCTTATAAACCCCTCTGAACTGTGTATGATCAACTGGATCTTTAACGGATCTCATTATTTTCTTAATGGTCTCTAGGGGTTTAAACGAAGTCGTGATGTTGTTCTCGTTGATAATTCTAGCGATCTTATCATTCACCCCTTGTATATACGGTAAGTACGCTCGTGGGTTGGTGGTGGTCTTGTTGTCCGAGTTTTTCACACCCGTACGGTTCTTGTTTTGGGTTTTGCCGAGGGTCTTCGTGATGACCTTAGGTTTGTAACCTATGTTTGTGAAGACTTCTATGAGGTGGTCTTTCTCTTTTTCAATATGTTCTGGATCTGCAATCCTCGAGGCTCTCACTGCCAGAGTATTGAGAACACCTATCTTTTGGGAAGGATGGTGGTGGGAGTCCGCGTGGAGGTAGCTATCAGTGTGCGTCTTTTTACGGAACACCTCGTGTCCTAGAGTGCCATCTTCCTTTCTCGTAAGGAGGACATCAAGAAATGGGATGCTCCTGTTTTCCTCAAGTTCCATTGTGAATTTGATATTGGGGGAGATGCCGTTCAGGTGTGTTAGGAACTTTCTGAGTTCATCTTCACCATGTGGCCACACCACATTTGTGTCATCCACGTACCTTTTCCACCTTGAAGGTTTGAGAGGATAGGAGTCCAGGGCTTCTCTCTCAAATTTTTCCATGAAGAGGTTTGCGACAATGGGTGAGAGGGGGGATCCCATAGCTACACCTGTGGTTTTCTCATAAAATTCACCTTGGAAGCTGAAGAAGGTTGATCTTAAGAAGATTTCTGTAAGCTTGGCTGGGTGGGGGTCAGTGGCATCCTTAATGACCTGGATTGCTTCATCTAAAGGAATCTTTGTGAAGAGTGAGACTACGTCAAAGCTTACAATCATGTCCTTAGGTTCTAACTTCTCATCTTTGATTAGTTCGACAAAATGGCTTGAGTCTTTAATGAAGGAATCAGTATTGCCGACCAAGGGACCTAAAACTTTGGCTAGGTGTTTGGCAAGCTCATAGGTGGGGGATCCTATAGTGTTGACGATAGGGCGGAGCGAGACCCCTTCTTTGTGGATTTTGGGTAGGCCGTAAATCCTGGGGGTGATGTCTCTGGTGGGGATGAGGCATTTTTTCAAATGATCATCCAAGTTAGAGTTCCAAATCACTTTTTTGACTTCTTTAGTTACTCTAGAGATGGGATTGCTACTCAGTTTCCTATAGCTTCCACTATTGGTGAGGTGGTCAAGCATTTTGGTATTGTAGTCTGCCCTATCCAAAATCACCGTGGCACCACCTTTGTCTGCTTTAAGAATGACTATGTCTTCATTAGCCCTCAAGTTCCTTAAGGCCCGTTCTTCTTCTCTTGTAATATTGCGCTTGGGTGGCTTGGCTTTTCTCAAAATTAAGGCACACTCCTATCTTATTGTTTCTTGATCAACAGTGTTCAGATTTTGGATGCTATCCTCAATGTTGCAGATAATGGGTTCGACTGGAATGGTTCTAGGGGCTACGGAAAAATTGAGACCTTTTTTCAAAATAGTGGATTCCGCACTATCTAAGGTGTGGCTGGAGAGATTCACTAATTTTCTCCCACCATCTGCTATCTTGCCGCAGTATGTATTCTCCACAAGTGTATTCTTCCCTGCGCTAGGGATAAGGCTCGATCCCAGATCCTCACTAAGATTTGTCATATGCGTTGAAGTATTGTTCTACGCAGATGTAATTAATCCTACGCTGGGGTTTAATAACGTTCTAAGACTATTATCCATGTTTTCACTAAGCGCTAGGTTATCATTTGCCTCATTCATTAATGTAAGGTCGCGTTTCAAATGTGACTCAGATAGTTCTTGGGAATTTTATCTCTGTTGCAGGAATATAGGTAGATCCGACAAAGTTAAAGGTAATTGCAAATATTCCTACTCCTAGGTCGTAGAAGGAGGTACAAAGTTTTCTCGGTCATGTTGGCTATTATAGGCGATTTACATAATTTTTTTCCAAATTGGCATCCCCTGTATTTACTTTATTGATGAAGGATGCACAATTTGTTTGGACAGAGGTATGCCAGGAAGAGTTTGTAGAATTGAAGAAAAGGCTATCTACGACACCTATCTTAAGAGGGATTAATTGGGACCTTCCTTTTCACATATCTTCTTATGCTTCAGATACAACCATTGGAGTAGTTTTGGGACAACAGGAAGGTCACAACCCATATGCCATCTACTATGTTAGTAAGAATCTGGCTCTTGCCGAACTAAACTATACGGTAATAGAAAAAGAGTTCCTTGCCATTTTTTATGCCATTAATATATTTAGGAATTATATGACTGGATATTCTACTTTTGTACATGGTGACCACTCAACTATTAGATATTTAATGAATAAACCTATTACTAATTCTAGAGTGACTAGGTGGTTACTGCTACTTCAAGAATTTGATATAACCATTTTTTACAGTCCAGGAAAGGAGAATGTGGTTGCATATTTCCTTTCTCGATTGACTAATAATGATGATGATTCACAAATCGAAGACTCATTTCCCGATGAACACTTGTTCGCAGTCTCAACTTATTCCCCATGGTACGTTGACGTTGCTAGTTATTTGGTTGCATGTATAATTCCAACACACTTATACAAATGACAAAAGAGAAGGATCATATAACATAGTGTGATTTATTGCTATATCAAAGGCCACCTCTTCTACACAGGGACTGATTTGGAAATCAAGATTTGTGTGAGGAGGATGAGATCCACAACATTTTGAAGGCCTTCCATGATGAGCTCTATGGGGGGAATTTCATTGATAAAAGAACTAGACATAAAGCATTAAGGATGGGGTATTTTTAGCCAACCATGTTTCATAACGCAAATAAGTATTCTCAAGCCTGTGTCAACTACCACATAATGGTCCATCTAAACAAATTGGATGAAATTCCACTTCAACCACAGTTACTGGTTGAACCCTTTGATAGATGGGCTCTAGAATTTGTAGGGCCTATAAACCCTCCATCAAAACATAAGGTTTATATCTTGGTTTTCAATGATTATATGACTAAGTGGGTGGAAGTTGTGGCTTTGGTAAAATCCAATGATCAATATGTAATATATTTTTTATATGTAGACATATTCACCTGCTTTGGAGTACCTAAAGAGATCATAACAGATGGGGGATCACAATTTGTGTTCTGTAAAATGGAGGCCTTAATTCTGAAGTACCAAATTCAGCATCGAGTAACCTCACCATATCATCCACAAGCCAATGGCAGGTGGAAAGCACAAACAAGGTAATCGAGTCAATCCTTACAAAAACAATGAAGAGTCCTTGTAGGGGTTGGGATGAAAGGATTTTATAAGCATTATGGTCCTATCGTACCACATGGCGCAAAACTACAGGTTTCTCCCCATATGAAATCGTGTACATAAATAATGTTGTTTTTCCTATTGAGTTCAAAATAAAAACCTTGAAGATAAATATAGAGGCAAACATGGACCTAATGGAGGCTCAGAAGAACCGATTGAACCAATTGAATGAATTAGTTGAAAAGCATACTGCTGCTATGCATCACACATCATTAATTCTACAACAATGCTCCAAATGGCATGATAGATTTATAACGAAGACATTATTTTGCAAAGGAGATTGGGGTTTGTTGTATGATTAACGGTTCAAAAATAATTTTAAAGGAAAGTTATGCACAAGATGGCTGGGTCCCTACATAATACATAAGGTATTTGATAATGGAACCGTTTGTTTGACCACTATTGATGAACATTAAACACCTTTGTTTGCAAATGGTCATCAGCTAATATTTTATCATAAACCTATGTCAAAGGATGCATTTATCTCTTAGGTTGCAGTTGATCCGTACTGTCAATTGGTACATGAACAAGGTTTTTCCCCTGTTTCTGAAGTTTTTTAAATCTTCTGCAAATTCCACACAGAAATTGTATATAAACAAATTGTTTGATTTCCTTTTGTTTTTTAAGGTATGATTCGTTTGTTGTTTTTTAGAATTGTGAACAGAAATTCATGTGAAGGTTCATCCAGAAGAAATAATCGTGATAGGCCAAGTGATTGCAGGATTCTGAATGATCCTCCTCAATTAGTATTACTCCTTGAAAGATGAAGTGAACAAGATTGCAGACCTATATGAGAAATTTTTCATTTACCAATTCTTTTATCAAGTTCTATTAAATTTCTTTAGTCGGAAATCCATTAATTGCTTATTTTTATCGGGGGTAATTCCTATGCAACTCTGCTATTTTTCCCACTAAAACAATTGGCCATATTCTGCTGCAAATCCGTTATTTTTCCCATTTGAAATGGCAATTTTTCAATGCAATTCAGCTATTATTCCTACTAAAGTTAGCCATTTTCTGTTGCAACTCCGCTACTTTTTCCACTAAAATTGGCCATTTTTGCAATGCAACTTCGATTTTTTTTCCACAAATTTGGCCAGTTTTTCGTTGCAACTCTGCCACGTTTCCGCCCATTTTCGCTGTAATTCTGCTAGTATTGTCATAAAAATTCTCATTGAAATTCCGCCACATCTTGGGAAAATTTTCAAATAAATATTTTTGCTTTATGATGAGATCCTGCCAACAATCCACCACTCTGCTACAGTCCCTCCATGCATATAGGATATCAATTCTAACATGAATGTGCTCAACCTATTTAATGAATGATGACTGGTTTGTTCTACAATTGGGCATGCATAGTTATACCGCTCTTGATTGTTCGACATCAAGGGAAACAATATCGAGAAAATGATGGCTCGGGTGACTGCCGGCCATGCCGGGTCATGAGATACATGATCGTTTGTCAATCTTGACAAATCAGGTAGATTCAAAGTTGCAAGGAAAGGGAGCCTAGGTTGATCTAGTTGGTTCCACGCTCCCTGATAAGACTAGTTTGCATAAGGTTGATTTCTATATACACCATGGCCTGGGTCAGTGGGATAGTAACCTCCTCCCATTTGAACCATAAAGGGTTGCATGGAAGCACTATAATTTGGAGTACCATGAGAATGAGGTGCTACAAAGCCATAATTAGGAGGCTGGTACACGGGTTGATACCCGGACCCATAAGGTGGATAATTTTATCTGTAAGATAGTCTGTAAGAAGGTCCATAAGAGGATTCATAAGCTGGACCATGAGATGGTCCACTAGAAGGTCCATAAGATAGTCCATAGGAAGATGCATGTCCTGCTGACACATAAGGAGGCATATAGCCTTGTGACACTACGGTGTGAGCATAAGTAGAACGTACATGGCTAACAACAAAACTCTAGCCTGAAGGCCCACTAGATTTAGGAGGAGGATGCATCGTCAAAAAAGCATTTGAAGGGATTGGTGTTGAAGACAATGGAATATGTGAAGGAATACAACTTGTGCCCCAAATATTCACATGTCTAGGTTCTGGTCCCTGAATGGGAACACTAGTTATAGGCCTAGGATGTGTGTGTGAAAAAACCTCCACTGAAGGAATGGAAGGTGTAATGTGACTAGTGTTGCCAAACCTCTCCACCTGGAAAGGAATGGAAGTGCCCCTAGGTGTGGCACCAGGGTCAACACCCGATCTGACATGGGGTGTCAAATCAATCTCAAGAATATTAGGCATGCCATACCTAATAGTGCTAGTGCTAGTGGATGCATGGTGAGTCTCATCGCTCGGAAGCCAATACCAAGAATTAGGGTGTGTGAAATTTGTGAATTGTGAAAGATATTCATGTGACGATGTAGTCAAATGATGACCAAACTATACAGGAGTCCCATATGTGCTTGCAGGTTCATCTTCCCATATGGGATGAGGAAGATCAGGGATCTCCATGATCTCAGGCTCATGGTCACTCATGGTGTGTGAATCAAAGTGAGAATGAGTCCACCTGGACTGTCTAATTCTCTCTCCCAAAGGAGGAGGATATGTAGAAGGTGGAATTCTTACTAAATGACGAGAACAGTGACGTGGCACATCTGGATCCATAATGACTCAACAAAAAGAAAACTCAATCTAGCTACACAACCCTATGCAATATAGCATGCACAAAGCATACACCTAATAAAATATAAAGGGAAACCATATCGGGAAAAGGATGGCTCAGATGACTGCCGGCATTGCCAGCTATGGCGGGTTATGAGATACATGATCGTTTTTCAATCTTGACAAATTATGTAGATTCAAAGCTGTAAGGAAAGGGAGCCTAGGTTGTGTCGGTTGGTTCCACGCTCTCTAATAGGACTGGTTCACATAAGGTTGATTGCTAAATACACCATGGTGAGTCTCATCGTCTGGAAGCCAATACCAGTGATAAGGGTGTGTGAAATCTATGAATCATGAAATATCTTCATGTGACCATGCATTCAAATGATGACTAGACCCTACCAGAGTCCCATATGTCCTTGCAGGTTCGTCTTCCCATACGGGATGAGGAAGATCAAGGATCTCTGGGATCTTAGGCTCATAATTTGATTCTCTCTCCCAAAGGAGGAGACATAGAAGGTGGAAGTCCTGCTAAATGATGAGAATAGTGAGGTACCGCACTTGGATCCACAATGACTCAACAAAAATAAAAGTCTCGATCTAGCTACACAACCCTAAGCAATCTAGCATGCACAGAGCATACACCTAAGAAAATATAAATACAAAAGACAAGAAAACCAAGGATAGGATATATGAGCTCCTGAATGAAGTAGGTATGTCTCACCTAGGAGAGGCTTGAGACTCCCATACACAACAAGCGAAGGTTTGTAACCAATTATAGTGGCCCTCTACTTCAACACAAATAGCGACTGTGTTGTTTGAACCCTACCTAGCCGAGACACCTGTAGAATAAACTCTAAAAATACCCACTCGATACCTAGGTAAGGAAACTAAGGTCGCCTCAATATAACCAATGTTTAGGCAGACAATCGCAGGTGAGAAAGGGCAGGGTAGCAAAACCCGAAGCCTAAAAGCACAAACCGGTAGCCCAAGGGTGCATCGAATGTACCTCAAAGGAACCGTTGTGGCCTAGAAAATTGCAGGTAACAACAGTAGGGATTATCCCCAATAAATTTTCCCAATTAGATCGTTATTGTTTGGTATGGGGAATCCATCCAGTTTACGGTCCGGATACCATAGGTCAAGTAACGGTTAAAATGTTTTACCAATTGTGGCCTGATCCACCGTTTAGGTGTATTTTTCATTTTTTATATTTATGTATGATGTTCAAGTGTCTAAATAAATGAAAACGATAGATATAACGAAGAGTGTCATAATGTGATGCACAGGTTCTTACCTCTCATCTTACCTCTCTCATTTCTCAATCACAAACAAAGAAAAAACTAAGACTAACTAACCTATCCCTAGGGAGAAATACTGTAATTAATGGTGAGTAATGTATTGCATAATATGCATGATAAAATTACAGATAGCTGTTAACATTTATGAACACATGAATATCAATAGACAAATGAACAAATAGATAGCTCATGCTAATTAAAACATTCATTACTCAACTACAATTGTGGAAATTTCACAGAAATAAACAAGAGCACATCCACAACATGAAAGAATTCATAAGTTTGAATGATCTCACAGTTCATGGAAACAAGCTGAAACAGAAACAGTTCACATCCAACCAGCCCATGTCAAACATTTGAAACTCCATAGTGATTTCTCCAGCTGAAAAATATAACTTTTTATTATAATATGAATTAGTTCTCCTTACAATAATCTTCCACAAATATGGTCTGAAAAAAGGTCCCTTTCTACCTAAAACTTACCCATATTTATACAAAAAGGAAAAAACTTTGGGCTGCCCCTTGTTGCCTTTTGGGATTCCAACCTTTCCTTTACAAAAAATTGCCTTTTAGCTTGTGAACAAAATTAAATATAATATATTACATTATTTATCAACATTCCAAAACATTCAACTAGGAGGGCCTAGCTTGTTCGTTCATGAACTTTCTCCATACATTTGCCTTAGCTGCTATATTCTCAAAACCAGAATGTTCGATAAAACTGATAGTAATTTCGTTCTGAGCAACCTGGTCTTTTACAACTGCTATCCTGGCAGGAATCAAGCGCGACTGGTCTTCTAGCAAGTGAATACTCATAATTGCATGTGCTATTTCAGTCTTCAGTATCTTCTCATCTAATTCCTTGACTTGCTAGAAGGCATGTTCATCCTCGCTGTATCTTTCTTGTAATTGTTTCAAAAACTCTTCATGTTCTACCAGTGCTTCCAATATCCTTGCAGTGTAGATTTGACACCGATTATAGGTTAGGAGCACTCTCCTACAAAATTTAGCACAGAAACTCTGTGTTTTCTTCACTGTCTTCTTTCATTCTTCTGCTGCGTTACTGACAAACTCAATCAGGTCATATTCTTGCTTTATTGTCTCCTAATATTTGACGAATATATCTGTGGGAGATTTTTTTTTCTTCTACCCAAGTCATCCTTCCTTGCAGAGTTTCCAAAATATCCTGGGTTCTATCCAAAAAATATTAGGCTGTATTTACAATTTCTTCTAATCTGATTTCTATTTGTTGGACTTTAAATATTTCTTCCACTATCTGCAGTTGTATTTGGTGAATCTTCTTTCTAAGCATGAGAGCATGCTTCTTTAAAGGTTCAATATCAACCTTCTTCTCCATAGCCGACTTCAGTGAAGCTACAAGTAAATTATTGTGTTCCTCCAGGGATTCTATTTGAGTTTCATATAGCTTAGCCTCCCTTTTGTGGTGGTCTTCTGCTCTTCTAGATATGTCTCTTTACTTTCTAATATCCTCTTTTCTTTATTCAGTTCTTAAACTGATAATTGAATACGGTTTTTCTCATCCTCCAAACTCTGATATTTTAGCTGTAGTTTTCCCAACTCTACTGAGGTAGCCTGAGAATTCCTCTCCATATTTTCTGTAGATATTGCGAGAGCATCTTTATCTACCTACAAGGTTTGACATTCTACCTTTGAAACTTTGACCTCACCAATCATGTCCTCATACTTTCTCTTCAGATTCTGGATTTCACCTGTTTCCTTCTTCAAATTTTCTTTCAGTTGTGCCACATTTTTCTGAGACTGCTCTAGGTTAGTCATGATCCTATCCACATTGTCTTCAGTGGCTAGGGTTAGAGCTACCCCTTTACTCGTTATTAATCATGGATCCTTATGTGTACCATGAACTAATTTTTTGTCAATTACCATCCTTCTTGGTTTACCCCCAGTGTCCACTTTCTTTTCAGTTCTTTTGACAATTCTCTTTTTCTCTTTGTCAAAAATATAGTGTTAAATTCTGGTACCTCCTCTCCTTCCATAGGCATGAAAGGAATCAAATCAATTCCTGAAGTTGACACTAAACCTTCTCCTACTGTACTTATATAAGGAACAATAGGCTCTAATGGGTTACTATCAGACTGAGCTTGTTCTTGGTCTGTAGGGTCTTGTTCTTCTAGTGTCTCTATTCTTGACCTTTCAGGTGTCTTTTTTGTTTGATGTTTCTCTTTTTGGACACCTTCTAATCTGAACCCTTCACTATCTGCCTACTTTTTTCGGATTTCATCTTCTTCTTTTCTTTTCTTCTTCAAGCTTCTTTGTTGCTTCTTCAGCTACTTGTTTCTTTTATTCTTCCTCTGACCTCAGCCAATTTTCTGCCTCTTCTATTAGTCTGTGTTGATGTAATTGTAACTTTAGAATGTATTCACTTTTATTTCTTATGTATTGTAACCTAATGTGTTTATTCCAGGATGTGTCTGTAATGTACTTGAGTCATTTCATGCACCGATGTTCCTATAGGGAGGTTCTATAATGTAAACAAGTCATGTCAAGTCATTGTGGGTAACCCTCCTATTGGTTAAATGTTAAAGTACCCACAGTTCTAGGGCACTAGGGTTGTTAGACTGACCTAGTGAATTCATCCCTATAAGGGTTTTATCAAGTTGGGAATTAGTATAAATAGAGAGCTAGCCTCTCTATTTATCACACACTCACTCACACTCAGTTGTAGTGCATAGCTGAGGAAGAAGAAGACACCGGGTCTAGGAATAAAGAGGCTATTGATGTCGAGAGATCATCTTACTGTTTTGGGGTTTTACTTTTGGTGCTGATTCTATCTCTGAGGAAGTTTTGGGGTTTTCTCCATTTATGGTTTCCCCGAGGATAAACACTATGTTCATTGTCCCTTGTGTTTGATTAATGTGCTTGTTATTCTCTCAGTTAAAGATCCTAATATAATGCTAGCTTAATGTTAAAAATCTAATAGTCTACTAGCCTCCTCTTCTCTCTTCTTCGCTTCTTCTTCTTCTTTCCTTTTCAATTTCTCCGCATATTTTCCTTTACCACCTATAGTTTCTATATTTTGCTTGAACATTTTTCTTAGGGCTGTCATGTTCTTAGCATTTGCGGAAAGTCTCCTCATCTTTGTCCCAAAAATCAGTGTACTCAAAATGAACTCCACCTTCTTTACAATAATTAGCTACTTTGTCCTTGGAATCATTTCTATGGAAGTTAATTTCACCAAAGTGAAAGTATCCCAATTCTTTGACAAATTCTATTGCATTCTTCACCCTTGAAAATTTGTAACTTCCAACAGAAAAGGGCACTGCAGGATATACTGCCTTTTTCTTTTCAAACAGGAAATATTCTACTCCATCAATATATAACTATCTAACAGCTTATTTATGGAAGTACATAATCGGTAGCATATCTTGGAAGTAGAGAAGGGGCCCTTGAACTGCCATACATTCTTACATATAAGCCATCCTCTGTTAAATAATAATTTCTGTATTCTTGCATTACCTTGAAGGCTTCTTCTGACATGCAATTGCATTCTTCCAAGAAAATCAGAGGGTATAAAGGAATGATAAAATTCTCACAAATCTCTTTATAACAGTTGTAATATTTATGAGCCCAAAATAACTTGTAGGGAGCATATATTGGAGCTCAGTCCTTATACCAATGGCACTTTAGTGTAGGGAAAGGTTGAGTGCATAGAATGAAATTGATCAAAATAGAGCTAATGTAGAATTAAAACTTCTTTTGGGACACTCCTCCCAATGCTGTGCTTATTCAGGCTGAGAGGCTATTTGACATTATGTTTGCCCAATTAAAAATGGTCCCTTGTGTAGCAACAAAATAGATGATTGGTATCCAACCCATATTAAAACTTTTCCGATTGGCTCTCCCAAAAATTATGTTTAGCATTAAAGCGATGAATCTATATGGGGCACAAAGAGTTGTTGTCTCATATTCTCTAGAAGGTCTAGTCCTAAAGTTTTTTCCAGGGAGCATCATTTTATTTACTATCACTAACATGTCCATCTTCAAACACATAAGCAGGGCTGTATGCAGCATAGTCTTGCTTCTCGGTATTTTCTAGGATCATTTTTGTTACATCTGCCCTAGGAATAATCCAACCTATCACTTTCGAGCATGGAAAAACCTCAGGCCTAGTATCCACTTTCATAAGGGCTGAACTTTCAATATTAGCATACATTGGCATGTCTTCAAAACTAGCATCATGGACACTTTGGCTTGAAATCATTCTATACACTTCTCCCTACTTGTATTCTGGTTCAACCCCAGTAGTAGCTTTAGTGTCTTCATAAACGACTTCTACCTTAGTTACCACTTCTACTTCAGGCTCTTTTTTAGCCACTTGGGATTTCTTCTTCTGTTTACTTGGCATACTGCTATACTAGAAATTAACCAGTAACAGTCATGCAACATGGTTTCAATCTAACTATCTCTAGTAACTGGTATAGTGATAAACAAGAAAACATACAATTTTACCATTTCTTCAATATGCATAATGGAATTCAAAGTCAATACCATAGCCTTTTGAATGAGATATTTTAGACAACTTTCAAAATATTTATGCTCCCCAAATTTTCCCAAAAATATGCTCGATCAAACCCTAAACTCTTCCAACTTCATAAAACCTATATGGGCACCCGGACTGAGGAAAAACTCATGCCTCCTTTTTCTTCAACAACACTCTAAAACCCTAATCATTTGTGTGACCCTGTTGAATCCCACGGGAAACTATTGCTATAGGAGGCATGATATTCTAACCCCAGGCTAAAAAATGTAACAACCAAGAACAGGGTGGTGCAAATAGTGAAACGTCTATCTGCACCGTGCCCTAAACCTTCGTAAAACTGCCACAGGTGTACTCATTGCAGACAAACCAAAACTTCACCAACCACAATGAAACGTTCACATCCCATGAGCTAAGACCTCAGTAAAAGGATAAAAATCACTGCAAGAAAACCATAACATGAAAAATAAACCTAACCCCACCATGGAAACCTAACCCTACCGCCTGGTGGTTAAACATTAACAAAACCAAGAAAATCAAAACCATGAATAGATCCTACCTGGCAAGGATGATACAGGCAACCTGGATGGGAGCACCTTCCATGAGCGCAAAGGAGGATGAATGGAAGCTTGACAGCTGCGTAGTCGACAGGCCGGATGGCTTCTATGATGAAAATGACAAGTAATAACCAAAAACGGTGTTATATAGACCTCGACTCGGGGTGGAGAACACTAGCGGTGAAACATTTTAACCTCTGTCGGGAGCCTAACTTTGAAGGAAAACCACAGTGTCAGCTGCAACTCACTCTAATCACCCGATACATCGGATGGGAAAGTAACACCAGAAAATGGAGGCACTAGAGTCATCGGTATCGGAGGCACCAATACTAAGTTTTGGATCAACTTGCAACTAGCTTTCCGCAACGTCAGACGGGAAACAAACTAACACTCCGGCTTGTTCCAAAAAACAAACCCGACCGCAAGATTTCCCACTTAATGGTTATCAGAAAAGGATAGATGAAGGGACATTCGATCCATTGGATCCATTTTGTATTAAGATGTCAAAACCTTGGTAGACCAACTCCAAGATGATAGGAAAACTCACTCCTGATGCTGCCCTTTGTATCTCGGAAGGCTCCTGATAAAACCAATCAAAAAGCTAGTGGATTGTTCCTCCGCAACATCGGAAGACTAGTCAACTAAGCATCAGATATCGGAAAGCTAATTGACTGAGAATCTGATACAGACATGCAAAAATACTACGTTTTTTCGGAAAATTTCTGAGCCCAGAGCAAACCTTGGAAAAAATAAAACATTCCTCGGCTTGTTTGAAACTAAAACAAAACAAGAGGGGACCCTAAAAATAATTTTTTTGGGGGAAAAATTTGCAGCTGTAACAATTGGTGACTACCTAGTGGACACATATCTCTGAACAAGTTATTCTTTGTTAAAACACACTGTTTTGATGGTGCCTTTTTGCTAGCTTTCTTCAGGATATCTGGATTCCTAAATGCAAGATTTATGTACTTTAACCATTCATGATAGTCCAAGTTTAAGAAGGGGAACCAAGATTTCAAAGTTTGGATAACTCTTCTGAGGCTGAGAATATGACTTTTATTTTACCTCTTCCATTTGGTGGCTTCCAACTTAGACACCACATGATCGTAACATATGGTAAATAGATATATCCATTTGTTGCTCATTCCCATGCCAATTTGCACTTTTTTGTTCTCCTAGACTTTAGTCCTTTTGAGTCCTCCCGATTTCTTTCTTTCTGAATTTTAATTTAGGCTCCTCTATCTATAGTATCCTTTTGTGTGAGAGATATTTTAATTTTAACTCACGGACGAAGAATAACTTTGGCAATCTCACTCATACTAATGTGGTTCAGTATTTGTTTTTTGATACATATTTCTTTTTAGGATATTTTGACTCTAATTATCCTTTTGGCTTTCAATTTATGGCATGGGATCATTTAAATATAATACACTATTTACCTTGCTTCCTTTCCATGGGTCTTTTGTTGTTACCCTCCTAGGGAAATTTTTTAATGTGATATGGTTGGAGCCTCAAAATAGTACTATGGACTTTTCTATCCTTAGTTATTTCACAGAGATTAAGCATGACTTCAATGTGTTCATAACCATTTAGAAAATATGGTAATCTTGAAGAAATTTTTTAAACATTGTATGAGTCAATAGTAGGAAGTATCATGATCAAATATTTTAGTCTATCAGAACTCTCATGAACTCCGTACAACCAACAGTCGTGCTGATTTATTTAAACATAAGAAAACAAACTTTACAATCAATCAAACTCTAAGAAAGTAAAAGCAAACAACTAAAACTAATCTACAATAAGCAACAAATAAAATCATTTATTTATGTACAGGAAAAAAAACAAAAAACCATTAAGAAAAATAAGGATTGAGAATTAAACCATTTACTAGTAAGTTCTCCTTCCACCCCTATAAGTCTTGCAACTTGTAAGTCGAGGGGCCTAGATTTTCTGCAATTTGAAAAGGGCCTACCCATACCTACTGAAATTTAGTGTGCTTTCCCTTTTCATCATGTGGGTGATCCCACTTAAGAACCAGATCCCCTACTTCAAACTCTTTTTTCCCATCTTTTTGTTTGTCAAACCAACGTTTACCATTTCTTGTTGATGCTTAAACCTTTCCTAGGATTTGGACCTAGACGCTTCTGACTTCAAAAGATTATAAATTTGGATTTGCAGAATTTCATTAGCAATACCCCTAGACTCTTGGGCTAGTATGGAAGATGGCAATAGATTATTAGGAGGAAGGACAAATTCTTTACCATAAACAAGAGTGTAAGGTTACACATCTAAGGAACACTTGGGTGTGAATCTATTAGCCCAGAGTGCATTAGGTAGAGCTAGATTCCAGCTCCTTTGATTTTCTATCACTGTTTTCTTTAAAATTCTAATCAAATTTTTGTTTGTAGATTCTACTAAACCATTTCCTTGTGGGTAGTAATTTGTAGAATAGTGCAGCTTAATTCCTCTTTCATTAGCGAATGAAATTAATATAATAGAAGAAAAATAAGAAGCATTGTCAAAAACCAGGGAAATTGGAACCCCAAGCCTGGTCATAATATGGTTCTGCAAGAAATCCACAACTGCATCTTCGTTTACTTTCCGTAGCGGTATGGCCTTGACCCATCTGGTGAAATAATAAGTTGTTGTTAGAATATACTTGTGCTGCAATGAGGAATTTGGATTTATTTCTCCAATAATGTCGATTCCCCATTGTTCAAATGGTTCTGAGATAATCACTGGTTTCAATTGGCCCGCTGCTTTAGCTTGTATCTCATCACTTCTTCAGAAAGTATCACACTTTCTAACATGAGCATGAGCATCTCTAAACAATGTTGGCCAATAATATCCAACTCTGAGAATCTTATGTGTTGTTGTGTCTCCATAAAACTGACCTCCAACAGGTCCATCATGTAATTCTGCTACAACCTTCTTTTCATATTCATGTTCCAAGCATCTGAGAAAGACTCCATCGTAGTTGTTTCTAAAAAATACTCCATCAATGATCTGATATAAGGATGATTTTAGACATAATTCTCTTCTTTGCTTGGGACCCCAATGCTCCAAAAAATTTCCATCTTGAAGATAATGGACTATATCCCTATACCAGGAATCTGGAGCTATGAATAGAGGACATACATCCACCATATGTAATTCAGCTTCATTATCCCAGCTATGATCTTCATTGTTTTGAATTTCAGCCATTAGTTTACAAGGTTATCATCCCTTAACTATGGTTGTTGGTTTGAATTCAAGATCATATTGTTGCAAAGAAGTCACCCAGTTACCTCTTCTCTCTCCCAATTCTTTCTGTACAAAAAGGGATTGTACTGCTAGGTGTTGGACTATTACTTTGGTGCGATTTGTAAGTATGTATGGCCTCAATTGCTTTACCTCCTTAAAAACAGAATAAGCTTGTTTATCAATCACAGGATAGTTCAATTCAGCTCTTGCAGACCAGTGCTCATAAATGATATGGGGTACTCATCTCCCCCATCCTCTTTCTGTGTAAGCATAGCTGCTAATGAATCATCGAAAGAAAAAGTGTACAGAATAAAATCCTTTTCAAAATTTGTACTTTTGAGTGATGGTGCATGAGCAACAAATTTTTTTATATTGTTGAATGCATTTTTCTCCACATCAGTCCATTTGAACTGCACAATATACTTAGCCATTTGCTACAAAGTTTTGATGATTTGAGCAAAGTATGGCACAAACCTTCACACAAAGTTCATTGTCCCCATAAAAGATTGCATACATTTTTTATTATGGGGTAAAGGGATCTACTATATGGCTCTAATCCTCTTCGGGTATATGGAGATCCCTTTTTAAGAAATGACATGACCTAGTAGCTTTCCTTCTATGGCTACAAACACACACTTCTTAGGATTTAATGAAATGCCATATTTTCGGCAACGATCGAAAATATGTTTCAAATGAAATGCATGCTCTTCTCTCTTTTTTGAAAATATTGTAACATCATCTAAATAAACCACAACAATACAGTCAATCGGACTATAGAAAGCTATATCCATAGCCCTCTGGAAAGTTGCTCCAGCATTGATAAGTCCAAAGGGCATCCTCCTATACACAAAATTTCCCCACTTGGTTTTGAAAGTGGTATTGAGTTTGTCCTTTTTCTGCTACTAATACTTGATTGTAACTGGAAAATCCATCCAATAGAGAGAACAGTTTGGAACCTAAGACCGTTTGTAGTATTTGTTCCATGGGTGGGACAGGATAATTATCTTTATCTGATGCATGATTAATATTTCTGAAATCTACGCAAAGTTTGATCTCACCATATTTTTTCCGCACTAGTACCAAATTAGAGGCCCATTCTGAATGTCTAACTTTAAATATAATTTTAGGATCTAGCAGATTTTTCACTTCACTTTGAATTAGTGGTTTAAGCTTTGGATGCATTTTTCTCAAATGCTACCAATAAGGTTTGATTCCAACCTTGATTGGAATCACATGTTGTATAATTTTAGTATCATACATCTTTAGGTCTTCATACTTCCAAGCAAATACATCCTTATATTGTCTGAATAAGTTGATGAATTTACTCCTTTCATCGGGTGAACAACACTTCCCCAAATTTACATATTTGGGTTCAACTTCAATCCCTAAATTTATCATCTTGAATTGTAAAGATGAGCTATGAGTCTTGATTTAATTTGGTTTTCTGAACTTGTTGTCTAAATCAAATATCTGTTCCAAGGTTCTAACTCCTTTTGGAATGAAAATTTCGTACTTTAATTCCGCTTGATGTTCTTCGTCATCTATTATTACTCCTTTGAAAGTATCATCATTCATTAAACACTCCAAGGTTTGTTGATTATTGTAAAAAACCCTTAGATTCATGATTTTATCTAGAATAGAAGGCCTGAAAAGTAATTCAATAGAGCATCTATTATTCGAGGGTACTAATCTTGCAGCTGAGGTAGCTAATAAGTTAGCTGTTGCATTCTTTAATCTAGGAATTGACACATTATTGAATGCATGAAAATTTATTAGTAAATCCCAAACTTCATTTTGGTAAGCTTTGAAATGTGGTGAAATGCAGTGTATTTTTTTTCGAATTTGCTTAACAACGATTTCAGAATCTCCATATTATTTTTTACTTTTAATTCTATTGCTTTTTTAAGTCCCTGAACTAGTGCTTTGTATTCGGCTGTGTTATTTGTGCATTCAAATTATAACCTACATGAAAGAAAATGTTTATTTATTTTTGGATCAATCAGGACACAACCGACTCCTAATCCTTCCAATGTTTTAGAACCATCGAAATACAAAATCCAAAAACTTTCTATTTCTACTACTTTTGAATTGCTAGCTACATCTAAAACTAAATCTACTATGTTACAATCAAACTCATCAGCCCATGAAAATTGAATAAGATTGGGCTGGATATCAGGTATACTGCTGGCTTCTTCATCTTGGTAATTTCCTGGTTCCAGTTCAATGAAATAGTTTCCCAACATAGAGTCTATTGGTTCATTTTTCCCATCTAACTGAGTCACATTATATTTCATTTGAGGCTCTCTTAACACTTTTATTTGATTTTGACTTCCCTTAAAAGGCAACCACAAATGTGACCAATTGGATGCAAAATATCCTTCTAACCTTGCTAACCAATCTTGGCTCAAAACTAAACCATAAGCATTTGAGATGTTTGCTGTGACAATGTTTATGTACTAACATACCCTCTCATCTGTGGATAAACGAATCAGAACATCCCCCATTTCTCCAATTACTTTTACCGATGTTATGTCTAATTGAAGAACTAGGCCAGTAGTTGGTTTAGGTTGTCCATTGATTTGATTGTAAACTGAAAGTGGCATAACATTGACTGATGATCCTGAGTCCACTAAACAGTTATGCACATTACAGTTGAAAATATTGAAGGTTAGAATAAATGCTGGAGTTTTATACTTAGATTTTCCTCCTAAACTTTCCTCACCAATCTCTTCTTTAGATTGGTTGTCAATGGGAGGCTCTTCCCTGGGTGTCTCAAGTGCTTTCAAAAGCTTTTCTTTTTTCTGAGGTAAATTGCACATTTCAAACAATTATATATTTTCTTTAGCCTTTTTATGTATTCCACAACATCATATCCCATCTCATGTTCATTGAGATTCTTCTTAACATTTTCAATTTTACTTTCAGTAGGCTTTACAGGTGTGTTGAATTTCTTCAGATCCTGACTTGAAATGATAAACTCAGGTATGTTAACAGTTGAAGTGTTGTTCTTTATCTTCTTCATGTTTTCTTGAAGTTTCTTAATCTTTGGAGGTATTGAGTTATCTTCTTCTAATGGATTATGAATTCTTGTTGTTACATTAGTCTCTGGTGTTTCTTCTTTGTCGGGGAGGACTTCATCTTCCATATTAAACATAGAAACATGGTCCCATAAAACCAAGGTATCTTCCTCTTGTGTTTCTGTAGGTTCATGATGTTTCCCTTTCTCCTCAGTTTCTGTCAGCTTGGAATCCAATAATTGGTTCATTATTAATGTCATAGAATTAATCCACTGTGGGAAATTGTTCTCAGAATGAGGTTGTTGATGGAAATTGAAAAAATTATCCATTCCTACATCAGTCAAATTCATTGCTGAAGGGATGTGTGGAGGAGGTTTAGGTTGACTATTGTCTTCTCATTTTTTGTAATAAAACTTGTTTTTTTTATAGCCTCCTTTTATTTTTCTAAATCAATCACCCAGTTTGATAACTTCTGCATTATCTTTACCATCACATATAACTCCTGTGATCGTTCATCCTTAGGTTTAGTTAATAATACTGGATTTTTGTTTCCATAAGTTCTTTCATCTGACTACGTGGGATAGTGCTCTATACTCTCCAATTCTGTCTCTACCTTCTTAGCATCTTCATAGGTTTCTACCAATGTGGATCTAACCAATCTCTTGGAAAACATGGTTAGATCTAGACTGAGAGCTGAGGTATAGTACTCAATTAGGGCATGCTTAGATGGTTTGTCAACTGCACTGAAGTTGTTTAGGTAAGCAACAAATTTTTGAGTGAAGTTATATACTTTTATTTCTTTTCCTTCTTTAGAGAAATTAACTCTTTCATTAAATCCACATGAGTTTTCTGGATTCTATATTTCCTTTTGAACAGTCTCTCAAAGATATTCCAATTTGTGATCAAATTTTTGGGTAAGGAAAAGTACCATGAAGCTGTTTTTCCTTTCAAGATATGAGGAAACAATTTGGAAACTACATATTCATATTCTGCTGCTCGTAGCCCCTCTAAAGCCAAGTAAAAACTCTGCAAATGATCATCCACAAGAATTCCTTCACTTGGTTCAAACTTGGGTAACATTTTGTCAAAACTCTTAGGAATATTATGCAATGGAGGTGTCAGGTTTAAAGGATATCTAGCTCTCCAGGAAGGTTGTGGAGGTGGCTGATTGGCATTTACATTAGCCATGATTTTGAGTGGAGTATGAGGTGGAGACTGAACAGGGGTCTGAAAAGGTGAACATTGAGGGGAATATGGTCCCAATTGATCCAAAGGTTGGTCAAATTCTTGTAAGGTTGTTTCTACCAATTCTTCAAGGTATTCTACCAACACCGAGTCTTCCAATTGAGGATGGTCCTTCTTCTGATATTCTCTTTTAGGTAGGACAAAGATAATAGGTAATCCTCCAATCTTTTTTGCATATTCCCTAGTAATCCTCCTTAAATCATCAACCACTTCATTATAAATGGGATAAATATACCCCTTTACTTTTTCTTTAGAAGTAGGTTTTTGAGATAAACTGGTTTTAGAACTATCACCGGTCTAATAATCTCGATAAAGTGGATTTCCTCAGCCAGCCATGCACTAGTGGCCCTCTTAGTGCCAAAATTGTTGTGGCCTAGAAAATCACAAGTAACAATAGTAGGGATTCTCCCCAATAAACATTGTGAATTAGCTCGTTATTGTTTGGTATGGGGAATCCGTCTGGTTTACGGTCCGACTACCGTAAGTCAAGCACCAGTTACAATGTTTTAACAGTTACGGCCCGATCTATCGTTTAGGTTTATTTTTAGTTTTTTATATTTATGTATGAAGTGCAAATAAATGCAGATGATAGAGATAACGAGGAGTGTCACAATGTGATGCGTAGGTTCTTACCTCTCATCTTACCACTCTTGTATCTCAATCACAAACAAAGAAAAAACTAACTAAGATTAACTAACCTATCCCTAGGGAGCAATACTGTAATTAATGGTGAGTAATGTATTGTATAACATGCATTAAGAAAATTACAGATAATTGTTAACATTTCTAAACACATGAATATCAATAAACAAATGAACAAAGAGATATATCATGTTAATTAAAACATTCATTACTCAACTACAATTGTGGCAATTTCATAGAAATAAACAGGAGCACATTCACAGCATGAAAGAATTCATAAATTAGAATGATCTCACGGTTCATGGAAACAAGCTGAAATAGAAATAGTTCACATCTAACCAGCCCATGTCAAACATTTGAAAATCCACAATTCTTTCTCCAGCCGAAAAATATAAATTTTTATTATAAGATGAATTAGTTATCCTTACAATAATCTTCCACAAAAATGGTTTAAAAAAAGGTCCGTTTCTACCTAAAACTTACCCATATTTATACAAAAAGAAAAAACCTTTGGGTTTCCCCTCGTTGCCTTTTGGGATTCCAAAACATTCAACTAGGAGGGCCTAGCTTGTTCATTCATGAAATTTCTCCATACATTCTCCTCAGCTTCTATATTCTCAAACCCAGAAGGTTCGAGAAATATGATAGTAATTTCGTGTTGAGAATCCTGGGATTTTACAACCGCTTTCCTGATAGGAATCAGGCGCAGCTAGTCTTCTAGCAAGTGAATACTCACAGCTGCATGTGCTATTTCAGTCTTCAATATCTTCTCATATAACTCCTTGACTTGCTGGAGGGACTGTTCATCCTTGCTGCATCTTTCTTGTAATTTTTCAAAAACTCTTCATGTTCCGGTAGTGCTTCCAATCTCCTTGCAGCAGAGATCTGACATCGATTATAGGTTAGAAGAAATCTCCTACAAAATTCAGCATAGACACTCTATGTTTTCTTCACTGTCTTCTTTAATTATTTTGCTACATTACTGGTAAACACAATTAGGTCATATTCTTTCTTTATTGCCTCCTGATCTTTAACGAATATATATGCGAGAGATTCTTTGTTTGCTTCTACCAAATTCATTCTTCACTATAGAGTTTCCAAAATATCTTGGGTTCTATCCAAAAAATATTAGGTTTTCTTTACAATTTCTTCTAATCTGATGTCTATTTGTTGGACTTTAAATATTTCTTCCACTATCTATAGTTGTATTTGATGAATCTTCTTTCTAAGCATGAGAGCATTCTTCTTTAAAGGTTCAATATCAACCTTCTGCTCCATAGCCAACTTTAGTGAAGCTGCAAGTGAATTCTTTTGTTCCTCCAAGGCTGCTATTTGAGTTTTATATAGCTTAGCCTTCCCTTCTGCGGTGGTTTTCTGCTCTTCAAGCTCTGTCGCTTTACTTTCTAATCTGCTCTTTTCTTTATTCATTTCTTCAACTGATAACTAAAGATGGTTTTTCTCAGCCTCCAAAC
This sequence comes from Pseudotsuga menziesii, assembly GCA_001517045.1. Classification (NCBI taxonomy): domain Eukaryota; kingdom Viridiplantae; phylum Streptophyta; class Pinopsida; order Pinales; family Pinaceae; genus Pseudotsuga; species Pseudotsuga menziesii. Next base: position 390,250 of record LPNX010196311.1, read on the forward strand.
TCTGATATTTTAGTTGTAGCTTTCCCAACTCTGCTGAGGTAGCTTGATAATTCCTCCCCATATTTTGTGCAAATACTACCAAAACATCTTTATCTGCCTACAAGGTTTGACATTTTGCCTTTGAAACTTTGACCTCACCGATCATGTCCTCATACTTTCTCTTCATATTCTGGCTTTCACCCCTTTCCTTCTTCAAAGTTTCTTTCAGCTGTGCCACCTTTTTATGAGACTTCTCTAGGTCATTCATGATCCTATCCACATTATCTTCAGTGGCTACTGTTAGAGCTACCCCATACCTCACTATTAATCATGTATCCTTATGTGTGCCATGAACTACTATTTTGTCAGTTACCATCCTTGCTGGTTTAGCCCCATTGTCAACCTTCTTTTTAGTTATTTTGACAATTCTCTTTTCCTCTTTGTCATAAAATATAGTGTTCAAGTTTGGTACCTCCTCTCCTTATGTAGGCATGAAAAGAATCAAATCAATTCCTAAAGTTGACACTGAACCTTCTCCTAGTGTACTACTAGAATGAACAATAGGCTCTAAGGGGTTACTATCAGACTAAGCTTTTTCTTGGTCCGCAGGGTCTTTTCCTTCTAGTGTCTATGTTCTTGACCTTTTAGGTGTCTTTTCTGTTTGTTGTTTATCTTTTTGGACAAATTCTAATCTGAACCCTTCACTGTCTGCTTGCTTTTTTCAGATTTCATCTTCTTCTTTTCTTTTCTTTTCTTCTTCAAGCTTCTTTGCTAATTCTTCAGCTACTCATTTCTTTTCTTCTTCCTCTAACCTCAACCAATTTTCTGCCTCTTCTACTAGTCTGCTAGCCTCGTCTTCTCTCTTCCTTCCTTCTTCTTCTTCTTTCCTTTTCAATTTCTTTGCATCTTTTCCTTTACCACCCAAAGTTGCTATCTTTTTCTTGAACCTTTTTCTTAGGGATGTCATGTTCTTAGCATTGCGGAAAGTATCCTCATCTTTGTCCCAAAAATCAGTGTACTCAAAATGAACTCTAGCTTCTTTACAATAATTAGCTACTTTTTCCTTGGAATCATTTCTATGGAAGTTCATTTCACCGAAGTGAAAGTATCCCAATTCTTTGACAAATTCTACTGCATTCTTCAACCTTGAACATTTGTAACTTCCAACAAAAAAGGGCACTGGAGGATATACTGCCTTTTTCTTTTCAAACAGGAAATTCCCTACTCCATCAATATATAACTGTCTAATAGCTTCTTTATGGAGTACATGATTGGTAGCATATCTCGAAAGTAGATAAGGGGCCCTTGAACCACCATACATTCTTACATTTAAGCCATCCCCTGTTAAATAATAATTTCTATATTCTTGCATCACCTTGAAGGCTTCTTCTGACATGCAATTGCATTCTTCCAAGAAAATTAGAGTGTATAAATAAAGGCATGATAAAATTCTCACAAATCTCTTTATAACATCTATAATATTTATGAGCCCAAAATAACTTGTAGGAAACATATATTAGAGCTCGGTCCTTATCCCAATGGCACTTTAGTGCAAGGAAAGGCTGATTGCATAGAATGCAATCGATAAAAATAGAGCTCATGTATAATTCAGACTTCTTTTGGGACACTCCTCCCAATGTTGTGCTTATGCAAGATGGCTGGCTATTTGACACTATGTTTTCCCAGTTAAAAATGGTCCCTTGTGTAACAACAAAATAGATGACTGGTATCCAACCCATCTTAAAACTTGTCCCATTGGATCTCCCAAAAATTATGTTCAGCATAAAAGTGATGAATCTATCTCGGGCATGGAGAGTTGATGTCTCATATTCTCCAGAACGTCTGGTCCTGAAGTTTTTTCTAGGGAGCATCATTTTCTTTACTGTCACTACGATGTCCATCTTTAGATCCTTTAACCAAATTTCAGTTAGATAAGTCTGTGGTGTTGGTAGATTATATGCCATAGACACATAAGCATGGATATATGCAGCATAGCCTTGTCACTCGGTATTTTCTCGGATCATTCTTGTTACATATGCCCTGGGTAGAATCCAACCTATCACTTCCGAGCATGGAAAAATCTCAAGCCCAGCAGCCACTTTCATAAGGGTTGACCTTTCAATATTAGCATACATTGGCATGTCTTCAAAACCAACATTAGGGACACTTTGTCTTGAAATCATTCTATACAATTCTCCCCACTTGTATTTTGGTTCACCCCTAGTAGTAGCTTTAATGTCTTCATAAATGACTTCTACCTTGGTTATCAATTCTACTTCAGGCTCTTCTTCAGCCACTTAGGCTTTCTTCTTCTATTTCATTGGCATATTGTTGTACTGGAAATCAACCTGTAACAGTCATGCAACATGGTTTCAGTTTAACTATCTCTAGCAATTGGTATAGTGATAAACAAGAAAACATACAATTTTACCATTTCTTCAATATGCATACTGGAATTCAAAGTCAATACCACAGCCTTTTGAATGAGATATTTTAGAAAAATTTCAAAATATTTATGCTCCCCAAACTTGTCAAAAAATCTTCTCGCTCAAACCCTAAACTATTCCAACTTCATAAAACCTAAATGGGCACCTCGACTGAGGCAAAACGCCCCCCGCCATTTGCTTCAACAACACTCTAAAACCATAATCATGTGTGCATCCCTCCTGAATCCCATGGGAAACTACTGCTATAGGAGGCATGGTTTTCTAACCCTAGGATAAAAATGTAACAACCAAGAATAGGGTGGTGCAGATAGTGAAATGCCTATCTATACCGTGCCCTAAACCTTTGCAAAAATTCCACAGGTGCACTCATGGCAGACATACCAAAACTTCACCAACCAAAATGAAATGTTCACATCCCATGAGCTAAGACCTCAGTAAGAGGATAAAAATCACTGCAATAAAACCATAGCATGCAAAATAAACCCAACCCTATCGCTTGGCGGTTAAACATTAACAAAACCAAGAAAACCAAAACTGTGAATAGATCCTACCTGGCAACGATGATATAGGCAACCTAGATGGGAGCACCTTCCACGGGAGAAGAGGAGGATGAATGGAAGCTTGAAAGCTATGTAACTGATAGGCCAGACAGCTTCTATGATGAAAATGACAAGTAATAACCCAAAACATTGTTATATAGACCTCGACCGGGGGCGAAAAATTGTAGTGTCGGCTGCAACTCACTCTAATCACTCGGTACATTGGACGGGAAAGTAACACCAAAAAATGGAGGCACTAGATTCATTAGTATCGGAGGCACCAATACTATGTTTTGGATCAAATTGCAATTAACATTCCACAATTTTGGACGGGAAATAGACTAACACTTCGGCTCGTTCTGGAAAACAAACCCGACTGCGAGCTTTCCCACTTAACGGTTATCATAAAAGGATAGCTGAAGGGACATCTAATCCATTGGATCCACTTTGTATTAAGGTTCCAGAACCTCAGTAGACCAACTATGAGAGGATAGGAAAACTCACTCCCGATGATGTGCTTTAGATCTCAGAAGGCTCCCGATAAAACCAATCAGAAAGCTAGTGGGCTATTCCTCCACAACGTCGGAAGACTAGTCAACTATGCATCTGATATTGGAAAGCTAATTGAGTGAGCATCCGATACAGACATGCAAAAATACTAAGCTTTTTCAGAAAATTTCTGAGCCAAGAGAAAACCTTGGCAAAAATAAAACATTCCTACGCTGGTTTGAAACTAAAATAAAAGAAGGGGGGACCCTAAAAATATTTTTTTTTTGAGAAAAAGTTGCAGCTGCAACAGGCCCCTAGATATGAATACAATCCTGGAAATATCTCCACTCCTCTCAGAAAGTGACAAGGGATCATCCCAATCACAATGCAATGCACTTCCTCATGCTTAACTCCCATTTAAGAGGAGCGTCCTGAGAAACACTAATTATAGCAAGGGTTTCACACTCTCACCTGGACAGAAACATACTTGTTTTGTTTTGTGGTCTTGGAGAATTAACTCACAATGAACTATTCCAAGACCCTAAACCCTAATCTTGTTGATCTACCCTATAAAAAAGAAGAGTGTAATTCATTTTATTAAGCGTTGATTTTAATTGGCTGTGATTACTCAAAGGGAAATGGCATGCAACTAATGCAGTTATCACTCAACAGTGAAGTAAATATGAAAACCTAACAGGCAATGCCAAGTGCAATGTGTAGAATGAAAAACAAGGTATGCCACTACATGAGATGCAATATTTTTCCTTCAAATGTAAGTGCAATCCTTCCTAGATGAACATCTGACTATAATCCAACAAGAAAACCTAATGCAAGTATTGTGCCAATGCAAAATGCAAAAGATGCATAAGTATGCAAAAGAAAAAATGTTTTTGTATTTTTTGAAAATAAATGAGATATGAAAGCAATAAATGACTCTACAACCCCCAGACCCTACAACCACTCACAAACAACAACAAATCAAGGCACTAAGGTAAAAGAGACCTAATGCACTAATCCCAAAACAAAAAATGAATGAATGGATGACAAGAACAAAGCTTAAAAACTAAACTAAAAGAAATCTCTGGTTAGAAATAGAGGGTGTATACAGACACCAAAAGCATCGAAGAAGACTCAACAATCATAAAAACTCACCCAAAAACACTTAATCCTTCAACTAAGGCTCAAAATAAAGGCATACAAGATTGTTCTCAGTAAACCAACATACATATGCGATTGTTCATGGAAAACGCATGTGTATACGCGACTGTGAATACAAAACCTACGTACAGGAAGAAAAAGGAAGAAAAATAGGGCAAACAGACAAGCCAAGATCAGATTTACTTCTTCAGGACCCTACTGGGAAAACATTCCCCCATACCTGACAAAGAAATAGAGAAATCAAAAGAAATTCAAGTACATTGAATAGCGAAAACCCCAAAGAGAAACAACTAGGAACCTCCCCAGTATGGTCGCCAATTCTGTTATGGAGAGAAACTTCCTATGGCTTGGGGTCTACCACAACAGACAAATTTGACACTAGAAATCAATCTTTCTTGATATGCAAGAGAAACCAAACATATAACACTAAGGGATACCGAATCGTACATTGTTCCAGACGGTTGAAGTAGATCCCCATTGAGTTTTCCAATTCATGCTTGCATTAGCAATTCGCTCTCAACAACAACAAACAAGACAAGAATACTCTATAATAATGTGTTAGACCTACACTAGCATATATACTCAACAATGTATAAGCAATTAAATAAATTCATGGATTTAATATTCATATTCAAATGCAAATAATTGGACAGGAAAATATATTTCTATTAATAAAATCAAAGATTACAATAGTGACAACCTCTGTCGCCACGTCTACGAACCGGAGAAACCTAGTCCTCCACCTGGGCCTCCACCACCTCAATCCTCTATCTCTTGATAGCCAGCTCACAAGAAAAGGAAATCTTGGGAAGACCAAAAATTTATCTAAGGGGACAAAGGGATGCAAACTCAAGTATAAGCAAACTAAGGCAACAATGGACTATAGATTTTTTTCTCTTCAATTCCTTCTCTTCAATGTCTCCAAGGGGTTCCTTATATAACACTCCAAAAGGGTAATGGAGGGTTGAATCCGAGCGATCTTAGGGCATACGGAAGGCCAAGAGTTAGGATATTCATAATCCTATGAGGAAAAATACAAAAATATTTGGACTTATGCACATGTCCCAATGTACGCGGGTTTGAGGTCAAAAGTTGCATGTACATGCGGGTATGGGTTTAAAAGTCATGTACAACAATAAACAAGTTTTTTTAGGGATGATCTTGGAACATAAAAGTATAATATAAGTCCATGGATTCTAAAGAGTCTGGAGAGGGACATGGAAGGCCATAAATATGTGATCAACCATGTGTGGTAAAACCAACTATAAAAGAACCTACAGTAGGACATATTGGAGAAAGAGAGGTCGAACAGAGATCTTCATGTTCAGCTGGGGGGAGGGGTGAAGAGTTGGAAGAAGGTGGAGATGATTAGGAATAAGACTCATGGGGAGCTGCAACACTAACAAACCCCATAGAGGAAATGGTTGGGGAAACAATGGTAATAGAATAATCTATTCCATTAGAAGCAATAACATAAACAGATGTTGGAACAACTACAAAAGCAATGATAATAGAAGCTGGAGCTGCGAATGCGGCAGTAAAACAGGGAAAAGTTATAGATATAGGGTATTTTTGGGAGATAAACCACCAAGTCATTGACATTGAATCTTCCTCTGAGATAAGAGGAACTATAGTTGAGGAAGAAGAAGCCTTTCCAGAAACAAGAGAATTTTCCACTCTTCTTATGCCATAAAGAAAGAAGAAAAGATCAATTATTAAAGGACAATCATCTGGTCTTACAATAAGAAGAAGGCCTAGATCTTGTTGGGTAGTAGAGGTGGTGAATGTTGAAATCCCTATTTTAAGACCTATGTTACCTGCTGAAACACAAGAACGAGAGGGAAATATACCTATGGAAGCCACCGATCCACAAGAACCTGCTGAGGGCCAAACCTAGTTAGAGATTTTTCTTTATGAGAATGAGTTGTTGAAAGAGGATGTGTAGGCTCATAGAAACGAGTTACATAGATTGAAGGAAGCTAGTAAAAAATCATGTTACACGAGGATTGGAAACATTAGTATAAGTTGTTGACTAGTTGGGAATCCCACATTCCATTTCAGAGAATGAGGAAGTTTTATGCCTTGAATGTGGGGATTTGTTCAAGTTTTTAGGATACAAGCTTGAGAGGACGAAAATAACAGCCTGGAAACTGGCACATTTAGGCCAAGGGAGAGATGAGACACTAATTGTGGAATCAACAAAGGAAACGAGGCCGGAAGAGGATATGATTCCTAATAAGGAATTACAAGAAGATGAGGAAATGCAACCTCAACATTTAGGGAGTACTGAATTGCTCCCTTCGAGAAGCAAGTATGAGGACACTAATATACTTTCAGATCAAGCACAACAATCAGGTGACACATAGATAGTACAAGAAAAAAATAGGCAACCCAAGAGGATGAAAACAGAGTGGGTGGTTGAAAAACAAGAACCAACAATACAGAAGGAAGCTGCAGTGTCACTAAAATCAATCACAGATGAATATAAGCAAGAATTGGTAAGAGAATTTCCATTATTGAATCTCGACGTAAGGAAATGGAAGTATCATGCGAGTCAATATGATAAAGGAATGATTTCTCCTACCGAGCATAAAAGACTATTCAGGAAATAAGGGAAAAGTGGGCTGAAGATATTTTACTCCAGAAAACTCATTGGGATAAAATGCAGGAGCAATTGAAAGAGTTAAGAAAATTCAAGTCTATGCAAAAATACAAGGAACAAATGCTTACCTTAACTCAGGAATTATTGAGCTATAGAGCTCCATCTTCATCCTATCCTGTGTTTATTTTTTAACAGATGACTCTATTCAAAATAAAGGATTTAAAAGAAGGGAGACCTTGGAAAATTGTGACACACCCCAAGTTCCTATATACTTTCACCTAGAGTAATTTTTTTGAGTAAACTCTATTGTGTGAATTGTACTTGCACGAGATGGCCTGTTTGATAGAATCTCAATGCAATCCAGTTCCTCATATTAGGGATATTCATATGAGAGAATTTACCTCTTTTGTCACTAATCATATGCATTGGTGGGATTACTCTCAAACCATTCATAGGAATGAGGACAACTCCCGTATGTGGATTCGTGGTGAACCTCAGGCTCCTGTACCTATGATTTCTAGGTATAAGAAATATCACCGTCTCCTGAGAAGATCAATAAGTTGGTTTCGTTCTAGCAGAAAGTCATTTCTACTATTGTTAGTTTGATCTCTCGACAAGAGGACTCTTCCTTGCAAGGGAATAGTTATCAATCGGATATTTCTCCCATATCTTTAAAGGAAAAGGACCCATATTGCTTTGAAATTTTTAAGTATGCTTTTTCCAGAGTGCCAGGTTATGTTAAGTTCATGTAGACATGTGGTCAGAGCTGGCTAGGTTTGAAATTCAGATTTCCTCTCATCTGGTGAACAAATAGGAATTACAAGAGTAATTGCAGGATGACCAAGAAGAAAAAAAGATATTGCTGGGATAATTTTATCATAAGTAATGGATTCTTGCAGGAAGGGGAAAGACCAGAATATTCCTTCAACCTTACCAAATTTCATACGAAAAGTATTGAGTCTTAATCAGATTTAGACTAGTTGGAGTTGTTGCATGAGGACATGCAATTGGATTGATAGGGGGAGATGTTGGGGGATGAAATTACCGTTTTTCCCTTACTTTGTTTATCCCTTTTTCTTGTTTACATATCCTAGTTACAACTAAATCTTTATCCTCTCCAATAAAACAAGCATGAATTCCTAAGGTTTAAATAATTATTACTTATTTCATTAATGCTTTATTTTACTCATAATTATGAACTTTATCTTTCATCTGCTCTAATTTGTCATTGGTTCATAAGAAAGGTTTAGAATATCCAGGTGTCCCAAGTGTAACAGATCACTGCATTTGGAGATAGATGATGCCTGGCGTCTATTTCCCATTTGATGATTTGGTAGAAATTGTTGATGAAATAAACTTGGATGTCCTTCCACACATCTATATGAAAATTCCTGAGTATCTTTCCTCCACTACTACATTTCAACCAAAAATCCGATGGCCGTATTGTCAAATTTTTGACACTTCCCTGTTGCATGTACGACACTATGATTTTTTTTAAGCGTCGGTGGATTTTCGTCGGTTATCCGACATCTTTCCAATCCGTCGGTTAAGAAACAACTCAATTTACCGTCGGTTAAATATAAAACATCGGTTATCCGACACTTACAAGCCGTCGCTTCTACAGCATGGCCATCGGTTAAGAGACGGTGACGCAATTTTTTTAAAAACATTTACACCTACATGCTTTGCTTAAGCGACGGTATTGTATTTTTTTTTTTTTAAATATTGTGTTGTTTTTTTTTGTAAGAATAACTCCACTGTGAAAGATTTGATAAGAAATAGGACAGTTGTCTTGTTGGGAATATAATCTTGTTGTCCATATGATGTGCAAGCAAGAATACACTTGGTCAGACTAATAAGTAATGTGTTGGGAATATAATCTTGTTGTCCATATGTAAGTCAAGAAATCAAAGGTACAACCTAACCAGAC